>JAWWMP010000018.1:16243555-16259509 GCA_035047865.1 Dendrocincla tyrannina | reverse complement strand
CCAGCTGCTGCCAGCTGTGCAGTGCCATCTGAACCTGCCCACAGCCCCTGGGTGCCTGTGCCAGCTGCTGCCAGCTGGGCAGTGCCATCTGAACCTGCCCACAGCCCCTGGGTGCCTGTGCCAGCTGCTGCCAGCTGGGCAGTGCCATCTGAGCCCTGATGCCCACAGCCCCCAGGGGTCTGTGCCAGCTGCTGCCAGCTGTGCAGTGCCATCTGAACCCTGATGCCCACAGCCCCTGGGTGCCTGTGCCAGCTGCTGCCAGCTGAGCAGTGCCATCTGAACCCTGATGCCCACAGCCCCCAGGGGTCTGTGCCAGCTGCTGCCAGCTGTGCAGTACCATCTGAACCCTGATGCCCACAGCCCCTGGGGGTCTGTGCCAGCTGCTGCCAGCTGGGCAGTGCCATCTGAACCTGCCCACAGCCCCTGGGTGCCTGTGCCAGCTGCTGCCAGCTGTGCAGTGCCATCTGAACCTGCCCAAACCCTGCAGAGCAGGGCTTGGAGGGCTGGGAGCGTTTGCAGTGGGAGGGCAGGACATGAGGGAATCCAGAGGACATTTTTGATCAGAAAGGAGTTGCAGGCTGTTTGTCTGCTGGAACTCTTGGCCCAGCCTTGAGGGGTGGCAGCTTCGCAGGCAGGGCCAGGATCTCGGGGGCCCATCAGCACAGGCATCCTGCACAAACCCCCCCGCCTGGGCACCTCTTTGGGCTGTTTTTACATAGCACATAAGTAGTGTAAGAGGGGACTATTGTTTCACTCTGGAAAAGCTAAACATAGTTGGTGTAAATAGTTTTAAGTAAAATAAAATCTAGGGAATAGTTAAAGTTAAGTTATGCAGAGCTTGGATGATTTAAAGAGAGGTATGAGTCATTTGATGAATAGGAAATGTGTTAGGAAATTCTGATTAATTATTAATCTATTGAAAAAGGAGCTAGAATTATTAATATTTTATATCACAGATATATTTATATAAAATAATTTTGTAGTTGGTTCGAGTACAGCTTCAAACAATCTATAGAAACAAGTGAATCCTCCTTTATCTCAAACATAATTAGCCATTTAAATGTCTTGGGTCAATTTATTAACACTTTATTCATCGGGGTGTAACTTTTATTAGGCTTTATTGCTATCAGAAATTATATCCTACACAAATACAATAGAGATTTAAATGTTCTGTAGAATGAGCCAATGCTTCCTGACTTTATTGCACAGTATTGTAATGAACCTTGACCAGCTGTAGATTTGATAAGTGTAAAATATTACTGCTTGCTGCTAATTTTGTTCCTTTTTAATGACTGATAATCCATGTCGATTTAGTGTGATAGTCACAATCCAATACTGTTTTCCTGCTATAAATGTGATTGTAACAGGAGCTATTAAATGTGTCTGCATAATAAAATTAGTCAGGGAAGCTCTGTATATTGTTTCCAGGTCTTTGGATTTTCATTATAGTCGTGGAACTTGTTAGACTGTAAAGCTTGATGGTTGCCAGCTCAGACAAGCTCTTTTCTACTTCTGTGCCAAGCAAAGGGGTAATGATGCTGCACTAAGAAGTCTGTTCTCACTGTTCTGGAAAATTCATCATATGTATAAACATAGGGTATAATTTTGGGGAGAGTGTGAAAGGTGTCAAGGGAGAGGAAAGAGAGGAACCTCCTCTGGGCAGCTACGACTGCACAGGAGCTGCTTGAAGAGCCAGCCTCGGCAGCTGAATGTCCCTGTTGGGACAAGGCAGTGGTGGCACCTCTCAGTAACCTGGCAACCCCAGGAAATCAGAGGTTCTCCTCTGTCAGGCTGGCAAAGGGTATGAAAGGATCCTCGTGAGGACAACTGGGCAGGAGCCTCTCCTTTCCCTTACCCCTCTGTCCAGCAGCAGCTTCCACCTCCACATAAGGAACTGGTGCATCAGAGGAATTCTGAGAAACACACACTTCTCACAGACCTGCTTTTGGTCTCCTTTGATCTTGCCTAACCTGAAGGCTTCTATTTCAGCTCTTGGGCCTCTAGGTTTGAAGCAGAGATATTTTTATAAGAGCGGTTGAAATCCCAGCTGTGAGAATAATAAAAAAGCAGCTTCTGTGGCTTAATATAATTTTCTAGAGTTTTGGTTTAGGTGAATAGTTATGTGATCTCCACCGACATCCTGGCAGAATAGTAACTAAAAGCTGTACCTGTGTCTGGATAGTATGTTAAAAGAATCTACCCTGCAGTAAAGCAGATATTTAGTGCCTGGGTTTCTCTTAGTTTTGAAAAGATAATGGGGAATTCTGTCATTCCCATCAGTGCAGACAAGAACTGCATGCACACATCTGCTGCTGATGTTGGCTGAATAAAGGCTTCTGTTACCTGTTTAAAACTTTTCACTGACAAAATAATAGTTCACACCTTTCAGTACAAGGTAGAAATAAATCTAAAGATTCACAACTTTCTGCATTATTTATTTGCAGCATCTCCTCACTTGGAAAAGCTCTCCAAGGGAAAAAAAATGCAAAAAGCAAGCTGGCAAGTGCATGCAGAGAGAATTGTTCTTGCCTAAGGTTTACTGGAGCATCTTTGCATTTTGGTGGCTGCGTGGTAGGAGCTGTGAGGCCCTTCTGACACTGAGTTTGTGCATACAGGGATCTTTAAATGTCATCACCCAGTCTTTGCAGTATCCAAACCTGCTGCACTGGGGACCACTCAGATGTTCTTTTCAAATGCCTGCAATTTCTAGGCAGGCTTTCAGTGCACAGTGTCCCACAATAAAACAGGGGTACCAAATGAATTTAGTGTCAGCCTCTCTGCAGAGATCTGCAGGCTGCCAGTCGGGCTGGCACACCCTCCTTTGCAGAGGACCTCTGCAACTGTTTCTAGGGTGCAAAGGGATTTCTGCTTTGCTGGCTCAATCCTCCATGCAGCACGACCTGCACCATGCAGTTCTGGGGTGTGCTGCCTCCTGCCAGAGAGGATAGTCAATATGCAACAGTACCTGAAATCTTGCCAGCATCTTCAGGAGGTTAAGAGAGCAGTCAGTGCACCTGTGAATTGGTGCAGATATCCATAACTGGGGCCATTTCATCTGTGTTCCTGGGGGACTCTGTCAGAGGAGTCCAATAAGTGGCTCTTTTATGTCTCTAGAGCAAAACATCTTTTGGGTGGGGAGAAGATATTTCCTCTGCTCAGAGACAGAAAGAAAAGGGGACTTTTCTCACTTCACAATTTATAATTCAAGTTAGTGGAATAAGTTCCCAGTGTCCCATTCAATTTTTGCCGGATGAAGGTGTCCCATATAGATTTAACTCTGTTCTTTTGCTCCAGCTCGGCAAGCACATTAATACAAAAGGTATTCCTTGCAAACAAACACTGGACAGATACAAAGGGCCACCGTGCCAAACCCGAGCCACGCAATGAGCTTCAGAAAGATCAGCCCCACAGATGTGCTGACTGAAGTTTAAGAGACAACTTAACAGATGTACAAAGCTGTAGATCAGAGGGGATATAGAACAGTTAAACTTGCTCAAAGGCACAATGTGTCACAAGCTAACGATTACGTGCATCCCCAGCCCGACAGAAGAGGGAGCGTACGCTGGGCTCTGGCTCCTGGCTGTAGGCATGCCAGGAAGATTATAAAAATGCCATGCTGTGATATGTTGCCCTCCTGCCTGAAAGGCTACCATTAAGCTGCTTATTTACTGCACCTATTCAGGCAGCAGTGCGGTTCAGAGTGCTACCTGTCTTCTTGTGGGATAAATTAGTTGTGGATATCACAGGATTGTTGCTGCCTATTGTTCAGTCTGGTGAAGGTGGGAAGAGATGAAAGGCACGGATCTGACCTTGTAATGTTTTGTGTAAAATAAGAGATGCTTTTTCTTCATAGTGAGTGTCGTGGTTGATCTTGGTAGGACTGACTGTGTTGGCGAGTTTGGAGCTAAATTAAAAAGGCTAACATACTAATGAAGGCAATCATTTTATCAGAGAGAGAGATAGAGATAGATAGATAGATAGATAGATAGATAGATAGATAGATAGATAGATAGATAGATAGATAGATAGATAGATAGATAGAAGATATGGAGATGTGAAGGGAAGTGCCTGTCACTGGAGCTTTGTGCTCTCTGTAAATCAGCACTGTTTGAGATGGAATCATCAAGAGCACACAGGAAAAGGCAGCCACCCACTCAACTCAAAACGTTGGGGGTTTTTGGTTTAGTTTTGTTGTTGTTGCTTTGGGTTTTTGGTTTGGTTTGGTTTCGTTGATTGTTTTTTATATAGATATAAATCGGTTTGCCCTTGTATTTTTATGATATATGGAGCTGTGAACTTTAAATTAGTGATAACAAAAATTGACAAGTACAGCATTAAAAACTAAACCATGCAGCCCTACAGGCTTAATTATGGAGTGAGCAGGAAGATAGACACAGAAAATCCTGTTTCAAAATTTTACCTCACATAATATAAATAAAAGATTATGTCTTCCACTGGTAGCCTGAGATCAAAAGGATAATATAAAATGACTAGCCTGTATTTATTTTGCCTTTATTATGTGTATAGATAAACTATACATTTCTCATTTCCTTGTGTCTTTTAGCTACATGCAGAGACACGTGGATGCAGATTTAATTATGGATAAATAACTATAAATTAATATATGTAATTACTTTTAATTTTTCATATAGTCATTAGAAAGATGCATTTTCCTTGTCAAAACTTAAAAATAGGAAATTTTTTGAATAGTGTTCTAATTGATAGTATGGCAAGTTAAATATAAATTAGGCAAATAAAAATACTGATTGGAATTTATTTTAGAAATTATGACTGAAGGATGTTTTAGACAATCATTAGCTATCAGAGAAAAGTTATGACAGTATTTATTGTATAGATATAAAGATGTCATCATATAAACACCTGTCTTCATCATCTCAGTACCATGTGAGCTAAACTGATAATTTTCGTCGCTGTTCTAAAAAGATCTACTTGTTGAGTTTGGATAAGGCACAGGAGAAGGTTTTCCTTTTCCTGATGAACCATCACCAGCTCAAAACATGTTAAGTGGCTTTGGTGTAGCAGGTTAGTGACTCTTAATCGCAGCAATAAATAACTATAATTTTGTTGCTTGTTACACCAAAACATGCCTAAAGTCTGTCTCAGGGTATCTGAAGGGAAGGGCTGAAATGTTCTGAATTTCCAGCTATACTGGCAAAGAAAAAGACGAGGGAAGGATGTGAAAGAAGCAGCTGCAAAGTTCTCCTTCCTCCCCTGAGCTCTGTCCTGGGTCAGGGTTGAATGCCAGGGTAGAACCTGGCTGAGCAGCAGTCGATGAGCAGCCAAAACCATCCTGTCCCAGGCAGCGTGCCTGGGTCGTGACAGGGAATCGGGCTCAAAGGGGGGGAGACTAAAGACAGCAATGCTGGCACCTTCTCGGAGGGGCTCACTAAAGCCAAATGTCAGCATTGTCCGAGCTCCCAGAGTGCCCGGGCCTCGGGGAGGGGGTAACGGGGAAGGGACAGGCTGGGAAATGCAGGTTTGTTCTACCAGAGCAGGTCCCTGTTTCTGTATTTGTGTGGTTACGATTTAGGAGCGTTTCCTGCAAAGCTCTGCCTTGTGGAAGGAGCCCCCTGGGCAGAGGGTGGCCAAAGCTGAGCTTTTCTGGTGCTGCCTCACAGCACTGAGCCCTCTCGGAGTGGCAATTAGTGTATTGATTATGATCTATCAGCACAAAGATCGACTTGACTCCTAAAAGTCTAAATCTCTTTGTACCATTATTGGCCCTGCATTGCCTCCCTCGTCTCCCCATCTCAGCCTGGCCCCACCACACATTTGCTGAATAAAGACAGCCCTTTGCAGGAATCAGAGGAAAATGGCATATTGTGAACAGTCCTAGATTACATTTGCTGTAGAAGATACATGATAAAAATACAGTATAATTTTAACTTGTCATTTTCCATTATGTTTGGAGTTGATAATATTTCAGAAACTTTCCTAAAGAAGCCATCTCCACTTATGCTGACTCTCGTGGAAGGACCTAAATCACTGCAGTTGCAATTGCTGGTAATCACTGGCAAATCTGCCTTCGATGTGTAATTAATCCTAAGCATGTCAGTGGTGTGGCTGTTGTAATGGAAGTGCCCAGACACTTGTGTACTGACGGGCACGGCAGCAAATCGGGAAGGGAACAAATTTAGGACCTTAATGCAAGCCCGGGATGGGGCTGAGATTGTTCATTCAAAGGTAGTGATGTCTTCCTGATGGAAAGTGTTGAGGGGAAAATTAACTAGGTCATGTAAATGAGAGTAGGGATCATTTGGGGAGACTTCAAGTACTGCAGTACTAATAGGCAATATTTAAGCAGACTTTTCATTTTTCAGGTGTACCAATGAACTGTAATTTCAATTTGCTGCACATCCCCAAAACAAAGGGGTGATGGAAGGGGGGAAAGGTGAGAAAAATCCCAGAGCTGTATAAACTGGAACAAATTTAGAACAGGATCCTGTGGAAAAATCAAGATAATAGGTGAGCAGAAGGATTAAGGAGCACAGCTACAGGTTTAACAGCACTGAGTAACAAGTCGCTTTATCCCAAACCTGCTAAAATTGCCAGGTTGCAGAAGCTGCCATCACTCTTCAGTCACTGGAGCTGACAGAAAGGAAAAGGCCTTCAGAAAGAAGAATAGAATTGTTAAGAACTTGGGGGGTGGGAGGAGGGTGGAATGTTCATCAGAATGAAAAACTGATAAAGAAAATTGGAACTTGGTGTGGACTCGGTGTGTGATAACCCCGCAGAATTTGTGCCAATTCTAACAGCACTAACATGGCTAATTTAAACATGAATTCATTGTTTGGTTACTGTGTTGGACTGTGAAGCCTTGAGAATATTTGTATTAATTGTATACTGTAATAGCCTTTCTTTTCTATATAAATCTCTTCAAAATATTCTTTGACAAAAAAATCTAAGTGCATGTTAACCTTCAGTTGGATCAGTGGTCACTGCTTCCAAAAGCCTGTCATTCTGGTTGAACACTCAGTGCTTCTGGCAAAGGACTGAACCACAAAACAAGCAGAAGTGGCTGTGACTGAGCTGAAGAATGTGTACAGATTTAGCTTTCTTTGAAGGGAAGCTCCACAAGGCTTTGCTGTGTTTTCCAAAACATAGCAGAACTCAGTGAGTTAATGTATATCCAGCATTTTTGGCTTAACTTCTTTCTGTATGCATCTTTTCAGAGAAGGAGTTGTGTAACCTCCACAGAAGACATTCAGGATATTTAGGTTCTATAGAATTCTGAAGGTAATTGCAGATGTTTTGGATGATTTCATTTTACCCTGCTTTGTGCTAACCAAGATTTGGTATTTATTCCTGGGCCATGAGGATTTTTTGGATTGTTTGGAGCCTAGAGAAAGGAAATAGTTTTGTTCAGAAAGTTTGCAAACCTTGCCAAGCTTTTTCATTTCTCACAATGTCCAACAGAAGGCAAATGGTGCCTGGGAGTGCTTGGGCAACCAATATCTCGGGCATTTCAGTCCAAACCCAGGGCAGTGTGTACAGATGTGATGCAAATACCTTGTTTTCACAGTCTTTCTGGCACCTGAGCAATGGCACAAAACAGCCCCATATTTCATTGCTTTCTTCCCCAGCCAGTGCAGGGCTGGTGTGCCCTGGCCCTCGGAGTTTTGCCTTTGGGGAGCTCTGGCCGTGCTGCCCCTCGAGCCCAAAAAGGTGCCCCAAGGTGAGCTGAGCCCCAGGCTGGTGCTGCTGGCTCAGTAATGGATTGGCAATCCACTGACTGCAAGAAACAGGCACATCATGGGGCTGTTAGGAGCCAGAAAACAGATTGTTCCCTCCGCTCCGTGCCATCAATCAGTTTGGGAAGAAAACCTGAGCTCTGGTGACTGGCATAACTTCCTTCAAAGCCCCAAGTGTCTCTGTTGCTTAATATTTATTTAGATTAGATTAACAGCAAATTAAAACTATTCATTTTTTATGTTAAAGAATGTAAGACATTAAAACAGTTTTATAACTCAAATTATTTCAATTGTAATCATAGTAATTAACTTGACGTGATGATTTAAAAGTGACTGCAGAGCTGGCGCAGGAAAGCCTTGCCCAATCAGTGTGTATAGCATTGTTCCTTCACTCACATTGGAGGGCAGTAATATAACTTGAGATTACTTCTTTGGTAAGGTATTAATTATCAGTGAGTATTAATGCAAAAGACCAAATTAATTCATAAAGGTTAGTTTCTTTGAAACGTCCCTCTTTGTGTTTGCAGTGTATCTGCACACAAAAGGTGGTTTGTGTTTTATGGCACTCGGTGTTCTCAGGACCAGACCAAGGCTTTTACACTCTCAGTGTTTGCTTTGCTGTGTAAATGTGCAGTTTGGAAAGCTGTTGCCTTCCAAGTCCTCTGTATGTAACCAGAGGGATATAAACAGCCCCTCTCTCCAATGAGACTCCCTTCTGGTCAGCTCTGTAGCATAAACATGGAAGCCAAAGGATTTAAAGTTCATTCTAGAAAGAAAGCACTGCTTTCTCAGGGCTTAGAAAATGCCACTTCAAAGCTCACTGGGTTGAATGCCCTTAGTTAAGTGGCATCCTCCATTTACACAACAGAATCATTGCATCGTATATCAAATGTTTGCATTGAAAAGCAGAGTATTTTGAGACAGGACCAAGGATCAGGTTGACACATCCCAGTAAGAAGGAAACGTGAGTTGTGTAGCAGAGAGGAGCAAGTGTGAGGCTGCTGTGCCCTTTCTGCAGCCTCCTGCAACCACTCACAGGACTCTTTTAGAGCCTCAAGGGTTTCATTGCCTAATTCGAGGACTAGTGAGGTTGGTCAAGTGCCTCACCTGGCAAATGAAACCAACAGAAAAAGGAAAAAACCAAAAAAATCTAAGACATATTAACCCCCCCCAAATATTAAGTGTAAATGAGACATTTCTCAGAGGCTGTGCTAGTCACAAGCACTCCATCAGCCTGGCCACAGGACTGAGGTGCTTGGGCTCTCTCAGCAGCCTAAGAGGTTTCCTGGGGTTGGGTTGGTCTGGATTGCCAGGGAGGTCTGTTCACCCTTATTGCTCCCATTGCCTCGGTTGTAAAGTGGGGTTGGCACTGATAAATGTGCACCTTGTGCTGACTCTTTTGCAGCTCTGACAGAAGGGCGCCCATGCCAAGAGCAGTGTCCCATCCTTCCCTCCAAGGGACCTCCCAGGGGACTTTGTGCCAGGCGTGCTTTGCATGGAACTGTAAATATCTAAAGAATGCTCTCTTGCCTGGTCTTTGTTTGACTGGAACTCCAAATCTGGGATGTCACCCCCAGTGAAATGTTTGTGTGCTCGTGCTGCATTTATGTGTGTCTGTATTTAACATCAGTCACCTCTGCTCCCCTGCAGAACTTGGGGACAATGGCACCGCCAGGCCCGCAGTGGAGGAGAAATGTGACTTCAAACAAAGGTGCCTTATTGAGGAGACAGACTATTTTATCCTCTGTAAAGACCACGGGAAGGGCTATTGGGTGCATGACCACTGCAAAGACAGGGACACAGACCTGCCTGCAGGGTGAACCACTGCTCTCAGAGCTGCCAGGAAAGCCAGTGTGGCCCTCAGGAGGCTGCAGGACAGGCAAACCCACCAGAACTGAGGGGATGTGAATAAAATGGACAGAGAGGTGAAGATGAGGCTTTCACACATTAAATTGAGAAGGCTGGATTGGCCATGTTGATCATTGGCATCCTTCCTCTACCAGACCAATTGCTCTTGGCTATCAGGAGTGATCATTTGGTAAAACAAAAAGAAAGCATGGCTAATTATTACATAGTGTTCCATAGCTTAAATTTTTGTTTATGATTTAATGGAAGTTGGTCAAATGGGGGCAGAAATGAACTTATGAATACAGAGATTGTTCTTCTGACTTTTAGCTGCAGAGGAATTCATTTGCTGTTATGGTCAGGGGAGTTTTCTGAGCAAACATCTTGTTGGTTGGGGATCTGAATACTCAGGAATCGTTGAGGCTGGTCCATTTGACTGTCATATTCCAGATTTACAACCACTGGCCAGGGTAGTCTCGCTATTAAATCTAATTCTCATGCGGCAAGTCGTGGTCTGTTCTTTCAGGTCTACCCAGCCCAAGCCCTCGCTGTGAGCAGAGAGGGGAGGGTTTTCAGGGGGGGCAGTGTCTGTGTGCACAGGAACAACTGTCTGCTGGGAGCTCAGCTCTGCTCCGAAGTGTTCTTCGAACTACTTGACCTGGAAGTGGATGTGAAAACTGCCTTCTCAGGGGAGTCAAATGTTCCCATGCTCGAAGGAAAGCCACTCTTCTCTAAACACATCCCTAATTGGTATTCAACCTTATAAAATATCTTTCATTAAAAATATAATTTGATGAAGTAACTGACTTGCATTTGATTAAATCAGATTCTATTGGATTAACATGATTAATAGATAAAATTATAATCAAACAGAGCAGTACAAAAGGTGAATTAAGTCATGGGTCATATGAAAATACTAAATGTGAAAAAGATTGATATGGTAGGAATATTCGTTTCCCAGTGGGTATCGTGCTGTTTCCTTACAGACAGTGGTGTAATGCAAATGAATCTTGTGGTCAGAGTCAGGGCTCCTTCCAAAGGCCTTTGAAGTTGATGCGAGTTGTTATGGCAGAGAGATCAGTTTGCAATACTTTACACGCACTATGTAAATATTCACTGCCCCCATATCAATAGCAGTAGAATGCAGTGTTGCTATAAGAAGAATTAGCTCTGAACTCCAGAGGGCAAAACCACCCAGCTTAACGATCTTAGAATAAACCCCCAAACTTATCCAAAGATGAGCAGCCGCCTTCTGAGAGTTCTGTCAGACAGCACTGGACTACAGCGTGGCATTTAATTGTACATATCTATTAGGAAGAGAACTTCAAATTAATTAGGAAATTTGACTCCCCAATACATAGGACACTGCATTGACTGAGAAAAGCTTATTCAGATCAAAATGAGCAGTCCAGCACTAAACAGATAGTTCTTCTTTTAAGTGAACAAGTAATGACACAGCAACAGGACAGCAACCACACCCTCAGGTAACTGCAAAGCTGCAGGTGAAGCAATAAAGCTGCACAGTCCCAAACTGCAGGAACTGACAGCATTACTGCATGTGTCTGGCTTGTCCTTTGCTTTGGAACAGCCAGATTAATTCATTAGTGTTTGTGTGGCAGCTAAAATACTCCCTGTAGCTGTGGGTTCCCTCCCCTGCCAGCCCTGGCACCCTCCGTTTCGTGGCTCCCCCCCAGGTGTGCCAAGGCAGAGGGGCCCATCGTGGTGCAGAAAATCATCCTGCCTTGACATGCAGGAAATGGCCCATGGATGGATGGCACAGGCAACTCGCTGCACTCTGAGGCTGGAACCTGATCTAAAGAAAAATGGAATGGTTTCCATCAGCCTCTGCTGTATTTCAAAAGGATAGAGCCAGTGGAAACAACAGTTAACTAACCCTTCTAGATTGGCAGCTTGTCAGTAATTAGATCAGATTAGTAATTAGTAATTAGATCAGCATTTTGTCTGCTACTGAAATTAGTGTGTGCATGGGGTTCACGAAGTTCTTTGAAAGAAAACATTAATGACCAAATTGAAGAAAATGGTAAAACATGAGCAATAAACTCTCACTGTGGGATGACAGACTGTTGATGTTCCCAATTTAATTTACAGTAGACGTGTGTTCATTGAGGCATCTGTAAGATAAGGAAAAAAGGTGAATTAAAGACTTTACTATAAGCATTTGAATTAAAGACTTTATTATAAGAATTTGACCTCAGGAAGATATAAAATCTTTAAGACATTTTCCCTGTTCTCTCATGATTCACCAAACCAGAATCTAATTCTGGCAAAATATACTGAGCATCTCACCAAGACCAAAATACCTGGGGAGTTATGGGATCTAGTTGCCTATGGAACCCACCCAGGGAGCCACTTTGTGTTTAAAATCATGATAATCTTAGGCTGGACAAGTGGGGGATGATGATGCCAAGTGATGTGGAACACGTCCACTGGCTGGCTGCAGCACCCCAAAGCCACAGGCAAATCAGAACCTTTGCTGCCCAAAGGAGAATTTGTTGTAGCCTAAGTCCTCATGCTCTAATAGAAAGGAGAACAAAAGTCTTCCAGATGGTTTCCTGATGGTTCTAGTAGGTGCCAAATGATTTAATAGTGAAACATGGCTGTATTTAACATATATTTTTTAATTACAAGTCAACTCGAGTGCTGTTCTGAGAAGAAATGGGCTTGCTCATTTTTCTTAATTGAGGATAAAGTAGTTCCTGCCGTTTAGTGGCTGTTGCCTCTGACAGAATTATAAACCGAGCAAAGTAGAATTCCAGAAGCGGCACAAACAGTGCTCCGTTCCTTCAGACACCAGAGGCCACTTTCAGCACACCTACAGCATTTAGAGTTTAAAAGATCCACTGAGAGTGGACGGGTTACTGTTGTTCGGGCACCCTTGCTCAGCATTAGACACCATGGCTCCATCCCATGCATAGTATTTGCCTATTAGAAGACAAGAATAATCTCATTTCTCTTCCAAGCTTACTTGCAATCTCTTGAACATGATACTGGTATTTCAGTGCCAAAGGTAGTAAGTTCTGTGGTCCTTAAGACGTGTCTGGAAATAGCTTTTTTAGAGATGGAAGGGCTAAGCTGAACTCCTCTCTGTACTAGGATGATCAGTTTAAAAAAAGGGAGAAATTAGTAACATTCAGCAGATGAATTTTGCAGTCATTTCACTATTATCTTCTGGACACCCTGAATTTCAGAGTGTGTTACCTCTGGAAGCCAGTCCTCAATGACAAAGCAGAGAACTTACCATGGCAAACTCTGAATTTAAAGCTACAGGCAAGTCCAGTTTGTTTATGCAAAATGGAACAAAACAGAAGAAAAAGGAAGAATATGCTGTTCCAAATGTCATTAAACTCAGGCAGGACACCTCACATAACTTTAAACTGTTCATTTGGAACCACTTGATTCGTTTACTCCAGGAACAGGGTCCTGTTATTGATGAACTTAGCAATGGCTGACGAGGGATCATTGTGCATCGATTTTTTGGTTTTATTTCAGAAAAAATTCAGATGGATGGATGAATTTGGAGCACTGTTGTTTCGTCTTTATCTCTAACTGAGATACTACCATGGACTGTAAGGCTCTGGAGTATAATGATTTGTCAGCACAGGACACAGAGTGGACCAATTTAATAGTTGCTAGAGGGGTTAGGATTCCTACCGCCTTTGATGAAATCTTTTTTAGGTCAGTAACATTTAGAGATGCAGGGAAAAAAAATGAAGTAATTGGAGAGAAACCAGATGGTTTGTGGCTAATTTGGAAAAGTACGGATTATTGTTGTGCAGCATCTTATTCATTAGGTGAAAAGGTCTTCAGATTTTATAAGGGATAGATTAATATTGATCTCCTGTTGTGACTCCCACTGTTTGGTGTGCAAACATCAGCCAGCCCCGTCCACGTGCACATGGTCGGTGCCAGCCCTGGCACCGCTGGCTGAGCAATTACCACGGCGAGTCACTAGATGACAGCCTCACATGTATATTTTTCATTTATGTTTTCCACTACAGAAAAAATATTTGCATGCCTTTAAAACATGAATTCAAATATTACAGAAGTAGCCAAATGGAAATAACAGGAGCGAGCGAAGTTTCATGAGCATAAGCTGATCTCTCTGTATTCCCTGTGCCTTTTGCAGAGCATCTTGCTTTATTTGCACAGGCTCCTGTTCATTGCAATTACATCTATTAAAGATATGTTAATTTTTAAGTTTCTTTACTGTTTCATTCTGAAATAATATAGACACAGTAGTTAAGAATCGAGCTGTGTGTTTACTTTGGGAGGATAAAGGTAAGATGTTTACCCATTTCTAACTGGGTAAATATTGTTTTACTCAGATTTGTTACAGCAGTGCCCAGGGACTCTGAAGGAAATTGCTGAGCACTCCATAGGTACTGCAAGGGGCAACTTTTGCCTCCCACAGTTTGTAGCAAAATAAGCAAGACGGACAAAAGATGAGAGGGCACAGCCTGGGAAGGGAGGGATGGCAGAGGCTTTGGGAGGTGGGGGGGAGGCTCGGGAGCACCGTGGCTGCTGCCCGAGCTGGGAGGGTTTGACACACAAAAGGCCTGCAGGTCCAGCTGCCTTGTGTGTGATGAAATATATTTAATACATTAATGTATTTTATACTTGTGTATTGATAGACATCTCTGTATAACTTTGTGGCGTTTCCAGATATCATTACAAATTTTACTAGTACATTGTCACTGGTATAAGGGATTTTTCGGCTCCCATTGGTTTCCTTAGTGCCCCTAAGGTCTTAACCTTCTGCTATGGGATGAAGAGATTTAAACTTCACAGCATCTTGTTGTCACTTCCTGGCGTCATTGAGCATGCTGTCAGAGATTTTAGGAGAATCCTCTCCATTTGGCAGAGAGGTTTGGACACGCTTGTTAGGAACTGAACAGCACCAAATAGATGGTCAGCTCTGGAGGGGATCCTTCAGCGAGGGAATGGCTGTAGGAACACAGTGCCAAACAAGCAACATTTTGCTGAGAGGTTTTCGGAATAACATTCTTGACTTAGAGCCCATTATCTAACAGATGTGTATTGATTTAACAAGCCTCCCCACTGTTTCAGTGTAAGCACTTAGTTCTCTCATCTTCAGGGTAGAATGTGGAAGAGGAATCTGTTAAGAAAAAGTCTCTTATTCCAGCAAAACATGTTGGTGCCCATATTTGTCAAGGACAGTTAAGTATTCCAAAGCTAATTAAAACTTCGTTCTTTTGATTGGGATGCTGTGGGCAAGTCTCTCAGCTGGATATAGTACCTGATATTCTTTTTCCAAAGACAAACATTGCAAAGGATTTAATGTACTCTGTTTTTCCCTGGTGTACCCCAAAATGATCTTACAAAACAACACGTCCTTCAGTGGCTATGGAAGTAAGGAACTGACACCTTGCTACTGTCGAGCTGTTACTTCATTTTTGTTTCTTTCTCTAGATGATGTATTTACTGACTGTGTTGGACTCTGCTCTTCCTTTGCACTATTTTACTATCACAGGCTTCATTTGCCATCTACCAGTAGCAGCAGGAAAGTTGTAGTGGAAAAGCAAATAAGAACTAGTAAGGCAAATCCCTCTGTATCTGCAGGATAAATGACAGGACAGAATGACATCAGGACATGAGCACAAAGCCTCTCTGCTGGGCCTTGGATGCCATTTCTCTAGCACTGAGGCTGCCTAGATTGACCTAAAACACGGGCAGCTGATTGTGAGGCTGATTATGGCCAGTGCCCAAGCCAAGGCACCCCCTGCCCCAGAGCTGCAGGAGAGAAGCACCTGCTTGCCTCTGCTCTGCCTCTGAAGATGATCCCCTCAGGAGGAAGGCAATACCACAGCCACTGTACCTGCCTTCCTCAAGTTTTACAAAATCTTTTACTGAGCAAGAGGCAATAAACAGGAAAGAAGAAAATAGGTTAGATTTGGCACAAAATCTGTTGAAAGAATGCATAACTCTGGGAGGGAATAGAAGCAGCTCTGCTCCAGCTGCAAAGTTCTGTCAGGTTCAGCAACAGTGGGTTTGCATGGCAAGGTTTTGGGAGTGGGGGAGCTACAGCGAGGGGGCTCTGCTGGCCAGGGCTGAGCCCACCAGCAGCAGTGGATGTGAGACACCTCTGGGATCACTGATTCACCAAGGGGGAAACTGCACAGCAGCACCTGCAGGGATGAGTGAGAATAGGTGAGTGAGAAACGCTCCTGACATTGAGGTCAGTGGAGGAGGAAGAGGAGGAGGAGGAGGAGGAGGAGGAGAAGGAGGAGGAGGTGCTCCAGCTGCCGGAGCAGAGACCCACCTGCAGCCCATGGAGAGGCAGCTGTGCCCCATGAGCCCATGGAGAGGGAGCTGTGCCCCTGCAGCCCATGGAGAGGGAGCTGTGCCCCATGAGCCC
>JAWWMP010000018.1:16212917-16234180 GCA_035047865.1 Dendrocincla tyrannina | reverse complement strand
CTTACATCTGCGAATGGCTGACCCAACAACAACTGACTGTAAACCTTCCATTCCCCTGTCCCCCGCACCATCAGGGGGAGGAGGGGGCATGGACAGACTGAGGGGGGGTGGTGGAAAGGTGTTTCTAACCTGTTTTTATTTCTAATTTTTAGTTTTTAGTTTGTTAGTAATAAATTTAAGCATTATTCTAGGTTCTCCTTTGCCCGCAGTATCAATCAAAGCCCCTCTTTCGGTTGTTATCTCCAGCCATAAATTCCTAGCTGGTTTTTTTTTTCCTTTCCCTCTGGAAGGCGAAAGGGGAGGGGGGGGAAGGCCTTGAAAGGGTTTTGCTGGACACCAGGCGTTTATCCAGGGTCAAACCACCACACCAGCTCACTCAGGGCTTTACCCAGCTTTATCTTGAAAAACATCTAAGAAATTTCCTGAGTCTCCTTCTCCACTCCTTTCATGTTTGCATTATTGCTCAGTTTTTCACAGGACAATAGAACGGTTTGGGTTGGAACGGAGGTTGAAGATAGTCTGGATACGACCACCCTGCCATGGGCAGGGACATCTTCCATAGCCAAGGTTGCTCCAAGCCCCGTCCAACCTGACCTTGGACACTCCCAGGGATCCAGGGGCAGCCACAGCTTCTCTGCCCAACCTGGGCCAGGGCCTGCCCCCCCTCCCAGCCAACAATTCCTTCCCAATATCTCATTTAACCCTGCCCTCTGGCAGTGAGAAGCCACTCCTCCTTGTCCTGTCCCTCCATCCCTTGTCCCAAGTCCCTCTCCAGCTCTCTTGGAGCCCCTTTAGGGACTGGCAAGGGCTCTAAGATCTCCATGAAGCCTTCTCTTCTCCAACACCCCCAACTCCCTCAGCCTGTCCTCACAGGAGACGTGCTCCAGCCCTTGGATAATCTTCACGGCCTCCTCTGCACCTGCTCCAGCAGGTCCATGTCCTTCACACACTTGTGGCTCCCGAGCTGGATGCTCCAGGTGGAGCCCAGGACCTTGAGCTCACTGATGTCCCCACAGGTCGAGCCCCGCGCCCCTCGGGGTCCCTCTGGATGGATCCCTTGGCTCCCTCCCCTCGGGGTGTCACCGGCACACTCTGCCCGGTGTTCTCAGGGACCCTGCTGAGGGTGCCTCGGTCCCCCTGCCCACGGCACAGACAAAGCTGGGCAGCAGTGCTGGTCCCAGGAGTGGCCCCTGAGGAACACCACGTGCCTTTCTCAAACTTAAGGTGCTTTATTTGTAGGTCTTAGGAATTCTCCGTCTCAAACAGGGAAAGCTGAAGGAAGCAAGTCAAGGCTCTCACCATGTGGGGCAGCTACAAACGTGTGTGCTCTTGCACTCAAGATTTGTGACCTGAATCTGACTCCTCTCTCTGCCTTTCAGTAGCAAACTACTGAAAATGCAGGTAATGTGATCATGAAAAATCAACTCGTGTGTAAAAGTAGCCTATACACTTAAAGCTGTATGAGGCAAAGCAGCTATATGAGTCTTCAAAACATAACCATAATTCTCCTCCTCCTTTAAAAGGACACCACCTGCTATTTAAGTCACTAACTATTCTGATTATTTTAGACAAATTTCAGTGTGCGTTTTTCTTGTGTCTCAGTAACGAGGAGCGTGTCTGTTCCCAAATCACCCTGCTACAGCTAAATGGCAAAGCATGTGCATTTGATTCATACTGAGCTTGGAGCTCCTTGGACCGAAATAAAACAGGAATACTCCCAGGAAGTAAATACCTAAATAAACAATAAAGCTGATGCAAGTAGGAGGAATGCTGAGTCCACAGAATGCATTATTAACAGCATATTAGTCCCCACATTGCCTGAGACACACAGGTAGTTGTGCATGCTGTAAATAATTCCCTGGCTGTCAGAACAGGAGGGCACAAGATAACTGAACACGTTGCAGGCAAAATGGCTCGACCCACTTTATTTTCTTTTGACATCATGACTCATTCATGACTCAGTGAAAGCTGTTCTTAGATTCCAACAATTAAATTACTGTACTTAGAGATCTCCTTTCAGAGATTTCGAAGTGTAGTTGCTTTGTCTCATTGACTTTAATTTGGTTCTTGTGCTTCTCCGCAAAAATAACTTCCTTTCTAGCCTATCTTTTTCTCTGTAAGAACTTCAAAAGGAGCAACCAAAAAGAAATGTGCTTCAAAAGAAAATTCTTGAATTCAGGTGTATGATCATGCAAACAACAGGCAGAATTTATTTAACCTTCAGCCAGCTGCTTAACCAGGTTGCAATTACTGATAGCCCATCAGCAATGATCAGGATGGAGAGGCTAAATGAAGAGGTGCCTTTTCTTTTTCTTTTCCAGCTTCCCTCTGCTCCCCACCCCCCCTTTCTTTTTCTAAATAAGAGAACCACTGAGCTGGTAACAAGACTTGAAATGCCGTGTCAGCTCAGCCACCGTGGTCAAGGAGCTCAGCTGTAGAAGGGAAATAAAACTGTTAAGTTATGACTGCCCTCCAATCAGTCACAGGGGTAATGATGTTTGGCTTTAGTCAGGTTATATGTCAGTAAATATACATCTCTCAGACAGCCTTTAAGACAGCCTTAAGATCATGCTTATTGTTTTATATAGATAGGGGTCGGATGCTGATATATGGTGGTCATGGGCCACTGAAATAAATTTCACAGCATTCAGCAGGTAAAGTTAATCTCAATAGAGCAGCATGTGACTGTAGTTTTGATAGAATATTCATCTGACAGTGATGGGGCATTTTTTCTCTGTTAGGTTTTGTGCCAATGACTCAAATGCAGATGATTTTTTTTCCCTGACTTGATTCTATATTTGTCGCTACCTGAAGTGCCCAGTTCCATTTGGTCTTTAGTGCAGAGCTGTGGCAAGAGCAAAGTTCCAGATTCCAGTTTATAAGCATCACTGTTCACCCTGTTCCCTGTGTCCTGTTCACCCTGCTCACGTAAGAACCAAATTCGGACGTAAGGAAACCTCAGAATTCCAAGTCCTGAAAAATCCAAACGTCATTTCAGTCGTGTGAGTGAGATTGTGAACTCTCTCTTAGGAGCAAAGTACTGAGACATTCTATACTTACAGTGTTCTGAATTAAAATCCTACTACAGACAGACAAATACTTTTTTCCATATTTCTCCTGATAATGATATTTCATTTTTCACTTAAGCTTACTGCTAAGGACCCTGTATCTGTTTGCAAATATTGGATCACATTTGTGATCATCATTTTTGTGCCACCAATTGGATGGTTAGAACAGGCAGAAGGTGCCGTTGTGCAGCTTTTGCTCTTGCTGTTCTTCAGCATGACCATTGCCCAGAGTAAGACAGTGCAGACACCCAGCCTGGGTGCCTCCCCTGTAGCACCAGTGCAGTCAGACTGCAGTTTGACAGAGCCACATGAAACGTGCTTTGGGGCTCAGAGTATAATGCAGTGTGATTGGAACTCAGCACAAGCCCTGGCTGTCAGGCTGAGGCTGAGCTGAGGCCCCCAGCTGCCCTGTGCCTGCAGCCTTTGATCCAGACCTAGGGGAACTAACCCATCTCACTTTAATGTAGTAGTGGCATTTATCAGAGCTATGGCCTAATCCTAGAGGTTTACTTTGTGTTTTATTTGTCAAATATCAATGGAATTAGTGGAAAATTTGTCTGGATAAAGACCAAGGGTCTAGAATTGCAGGCCGATGTTGTTCTTAAGTTGATGGTACGTGAGGCTTTCAATGTTAATCTTTGTTGCTGTTGTTTTGCTAGGGTTTTTTTTAAAGTTATTGCAGTCATTGAATAAGTTAAGCTCAGAAACTGTAACATCCATACTACAGCTGCTTATATTTGCTGAATGCTGATCCAGGTCCGAAGAGAAAAATATTATAATGTCAATAGAAACGTAACAGATTTTACCTGTTAAATCTGCCAAGACAATCACCCTCTTGGATGGTATTAACTAGTCCATATTCACAACATTTTTGAATTTTTTTCCTAATAGGTGACTTCTTTTAAGGAAGATGCTCTAATGTTCTGGACTTGTAGAGCACTTGGTAGGCAGATTTCCTAAGACATCCCATGAAGTGATGGTGCTTCATAAGCTTCTTGACACAAATGTCATCAGCTGAAAAATTCCAACTGTTACCAGGGATCCCACAGTTAAATGAAATCCTCTACATGTGAACACTGAGGAAGAAATGAGAGTTCATGTTGTCTGAACTCTAAGTAGGCATGAAATTATTCAGACTTTCCATGTGATCATGATAAGTTAACTTTCCCTGTGTCAGGGAACTGCTTAGGTGGGTTTTTCAAGCTCTCAGCTCCCGTAAGAGCTTTCCTGAGCAGTGACCCCAATTATCACTCTTCTGTCTTAAACAAGGCAGGCTGTGTCTGCACACCCACTCCGTTTGGGGAACACACAGTCAGGCTCTCAAATTAACATATTAAACGCTTGTATTTTCCTCATTTAATGCACTAAGTTCTTTCAGAGAAGGAAAGGCATTTTTAACTATTTTGAGCAGTTTGTCAGGGATTGCTGTATTTTAACTCCCCTTCCTCATCAAGTTTAAAAAGCAGTAAGTTACATGTCTCTGAATTTTCTATTGTAGATTTTACTACTGGCCAATTCTGACTGTTCTTCTTAATATTTGATCAGTGTCTGCAAAGGTTCTTGTCTGAAGGGAACATGATCAGTAATGACTTGGATACTTCTTGGCTTGCTGAGATCTGGCTCTCTTTTAGCAATGCTTTTCATGCTAAGAAATTGCTTCTGTGTTTTGCAGTAGCGTGCCTTATGCTGAGTTTCAAAAGCTTTCCATCCAGACATGGCATGCCTAATGGCACTGGTTTCTTATTTCTTTTTATTCACCTTTTTCTAATTACATGTATGCTATCACCAGGTAGCATAAGCAATTCTCCTAAAAGCTCATTTTTCAGATTTAATTTTTTTCTTTTTTTTTTTTCCCCTGTCAATTTAAAGAAAAAACATTACAACCATTTAGGATGTCTCTAAGCTTAAAAAAACCCTAAAAAGCTCCTGCTACTTTTTAATGATTTAATGAAAAGTAACAAAGTTTTCTTGATATGGAAAGGGATGAATTTTTTTACACCAATACAACAAAGTCTCATGAAGGAAACACAAATCCTTCAAAGTCTTGAAAACCACCTTTTACATCACTGTTTTCATGTCTGCCAAGCTTTTTGCTGGCATGGTATCAGGAAAAAACCAACCCCCGAGGTCCTCTCTAAGTGCCCTGGTGTGAGTGGTCAGTAGTGATGATTTCTCCTGTGCTGCTCCAGATTCATCAGTGCCACAGGACGACCTGTTAAAAACCCCATGGAAATAAGTGCTTGCATTTTTTTCTATCAGATTATTTTTGAAGAAGAAAATAAAAAGTTTTCCGTCTGTTTTTCTTAAAGTATAACTTTTTCCAATACAAAGATGTCTTCAAGAACTACTAATATTGTTCTTTAACTACTAATCTAATTGTTAAAACTCATTATTTCATAGTAGGCTACCCAAGAACTACACTGGTGTCCAGAAAGCTGAAGGCAAATAATCAAGAAGTAAATTACTAAGTTTACGTAAATGATCTGGTAGTAACAGTTCAAATCTATGCAAAAATGATTAATTCATCATTTTTGTTAGGCTGATAAATGAGATCTTAGCAATATCTGTGCATGGGTTTCTGGGTTAAGCTTTTTCTACTTATATCTTCACTGAACAGATTTTCAACCCTTGTACTTTATAAAGTATACGTTTTTCTTACCAGTGCTTAACAACCTACAGCTTATTCCCATCTGGGGGGAAAAAAGTAAAAGGAAAAAGTACTTCATTAATGCATCTCCAGAATTCAGACACCCTTTCAAATGTTGCTGTGGGGTTTTTGTGTTCATGCAACAAGGGCAGGCTTTGTGCCAGCACTGGAAGGCACCGAGGGAGGAACAGGGCTTAGTAACTGTTCACAGTGTAGACTTCCAAATAGGTAGCAGAGAGCAATTTGTTAGCTAGTTAACACAGAAGTTAATGAAATCACAGCTGGCCAGAGCCAAGACACACCAACCTCCTGCCAACCTGCCCTTTCCCAATGAGCGGCTTCAGGGATTTATCTCACGGCTGTGAAGAGGACAAGCTGCAGCAGAAAAGGGGGTGTTTTCATGGGTTGCTCTACAAATCCCATGTGCCTGGTTGGAGCCCATTGCCTTCTGCCCTGTCCCTGCTGAAGGATACGCTATGGGGCTTGGCTGGGGATCCTCAGCAAGCACCTCCCAGGCTACCTTTGCAACCAGAATCAACTCCAAGACATTTCTGGGTTTGCTTTTACTGCCCAGTGGTCCCTGGTGATTGGCACGGATTTGGCTTTGAGAAAACCATTCTATAAAGATTCCAAATTGAGAAGATCTCATGGAGCACTGACAAACACAATTAGAGAGAAATTGCATTCTTTACTACATGGCCACCATTGTGCACATAAGTGATCTTTTGGAATTTAGTGGGATACCCTCATAAAAAAAGGTTTCTAGAACTGAGGTCTCTTTCTCTTGGACTTGGTTGCTGAAACATAGAAGCATTTCTGTTAATTGAGATGAATTATTCTGATATTTTCCATAGGCACAGGTTCTGAAGGCAGCTGTAGCATTAGTTTCTGAGATATTTGTCCTGCCTCACAGAAGGTGTTTCATCACTGCCAGAGAAGCTCCCTGTGTAGTTCCCAAGGAACCCTCCCAAACATTTACATCCCCTGCTGGAGAGGGCGTGGATTTAACTGTGAGTCAACACACTTTTTAAACCTCACTACAAAAAAAGAATAAAAATCCACAACTTTTTTTTTTAATCAACTCTGGTCCTGAGTATGATTAACAGGAAAATCTCTCTACAGCATTACAAGGAATAATTAAGCTGTAACTGTAGTCTCTGTTTGCCAAATGGGAAACAATATTTTTACCACAGGTTTCCCCCACCTCAACTTTATCCATCTAGATAAACATAATTAAGTATTGGATGATGGTTTGTTAGCATTTTATTACACGTGTTTGCAAGGGCATTAAGAATAATCATAAAAGGCACAACAAATATTGTAGGTATTGAGGTTTCCAGCAATAGAAAACGTGACTTTTTAAAATCTGGGCTGGAAACATGTGCTCCTACAAATTAACCATTCCTCTATGCAGAACAGCAACTGAGATGCTGCTATCTTAGTTGATTTGCATACACTAATTGCTAGTTCCTATTGAGCACTGAGTGGTCACCTGCTCAATAATATTAATGGCTGCACATTTTCAGATAGCAGTTCTTCACAAGTAGTAGGAAGCATTAAAGTCATTTTAGATTTTAGCAAGGAAATTGCATTATCCTTTTGTTTAGGAACCTGTCTGCTGCTTTGCTATTCAAACAAAATGACCTAGTGAAGCTGTCAAAAAAGGCAATATTTTGTATGTGCATATTATGGAAAGGTACATGGTTACATAATGGTGAAAGATTCAAATAGACAAGGATAAAAATATTTTCCTCCCCGCACTTTGCCTAAGTCGCATGACCAAAATGTCTCTACTTGAGTCATTTATCTGGCTGCACCTTTAAAGCAGATTGAGCTTTTCACATACAGAATCTACAGGAACAGTCCATATTTATGGCTAAATCAGTCCAAAGGGCCATCTGACCTGGCATGTGTGTAATTCCTCCCGAAGCCAATTCCCAGCTCAGCTCCTGGCCCCTCTGCACCTTCTCCATGCCCAGCTGACAAACCAGGAGCCAGCAGGCTGATGAGGGCAAGCCCCAGAGCTGCAGCAGAGGAGCAGGGAGCTGCTCCCAGCACGGGGGGCACAGCCTGGGTGCCCTCACAGCTGCCTGGGGGAATCCAGGGCACTGCCCCAGCCTGCCCGGAAAGGGCACGCACAGCAAACGGGGGCGAAGGCAGAGGGGCCCTTCTGCTTCGGGCTCAGCTACGCTGCTAAATCACCAACTACACTGAGCTGAGGCCTTTAGGTGAGACCACCCCAGGTCCCACTCACCAGAAGGTGTCCCAGGATCAGTAAAACCCACAGTAACCCCCCTTGTTTCCCAGCACAGTAAGTGGCAGACGTTCTGGCTCCCTTGGCTCTTCCCTTTCTCCTCGCTTTGGGAAGAGCACTTCAAGGCCAGCACAGACACCCCTGGAGACCTGAGTACAACTTTTGGTACACGCTGGGAAAACATACAGGAATTCCAGATGCTGCTTCAATGCCAGCATTTTGGGGAAAACAAGTTCCTCAGCTGGAGAGTCCCAGATCTGTACCTGACTTCTGGAGATAACAGGATGCTTTCTAGGAGTTGTTTGTTTTGTTATAGCAATACCTGCCATTTAAGAATTTCCCAATTTTTCAAAAATAGAAATACCACAAGCATCACAGTACCTTCTAAGGAATTCTTGATTCTGTACCTATACAGTTTAACTTTCTAGGAAACAAAAAAATATAAAAATTGCAAGAGCAATAGGGCTTTTTAGCTCTGTTAGGTGTTTGTGTTTTGAGGAGTATGTTCAGAGGGAAAGGGCCTCAGTGCTCTTGCCAAAGGTATGAGCTTGTACCACATGATGGAAAGGAGCATTAATACCCTGCCATAAGAAGGTGACAAATGCAGACCTTAGATAAAGCTTTTTAAAGACAAGCACACTTGCTCAATTGAAGACTGAAGAGACACAAAACTCCCACGGGAATTTCAAGTGGAACCTCAATTTATTCCAGAGAAGTAGTGATGTTCAGTCTCACCTGTGCCAAAGGTCCTGAATTCTGCAGGAGTTGTGTTCCTTCCCACTCCACTGAGAACATGTTGGAGTCCAGCTAAGGAAGAATTGCAAATGACCCTACAAGACAACTCTGAATTTAGGACAATATTGTGGAGTATTTCTGCAGTTTTGGTGGTAAACATTGTCCTGCATGGAATACAATAGTTAATAACTAAATCTGATGGACATAATGAGTTCTCTTTTCGCTCTATGTGTGTCTTTGTAACAGTTACTTATTACTGTGATACTTCTAATGTTAATTATTAATAATTATTAAGTTGAACAGTACTTCATCCCAAAAAGGTGTGTAAAAGTGCAACAAAATGCCTGAAAGCATTTCGGCAAAGATTCTGTATTTCCTCCCTCTTTCACAGAAACATAAAATTTCTAAGATTTGAAATCACTTTAATGGGATCCAGAGAGCAATTCAGGATATCAGTCAGTTCTGGGCTGTCCTACCAAAACTCAGTCTCACTCTCGCTTGGCTTTTGTTTCCTTTAAATGGGATGGGTGAAATGTTCACACCAAAGCAAATCTCACACGGAACCCCCAAATCAAAACCATCGAGGCTGGTTCATGATCCTTGCTGAAAACAGATGAGATTTGATTCTGGTGAAGTTTCCTACTGAATTTGTTTAAATACAACTCTGAAAGCAAAAATTTTAGTGGTAGAATTTATAAAGGACAAAAGCTGAAAGAAATGTTCTTTAGGAGTAGGTGTATTTCTTTTACACATCTCTTTAAATGTCCTTCATAATGCTAATGTCTGGGCTCCAACAATTACAGCAGGTGATTCTCAAGTTCTTTAATGAGAGACAGTTATGGCTGTCATTTTTTGTGTCTCCCCATCTGACAACACTTCAAGTGGATATCTGGGGCCACTGACCTTGGGCACCAGCTTTCAGTGGAATTAGATATTTATATATATATATACACACAAAATTTAGGCTTTATCTAATACTTGGACTGTTAAAATCAGAAGTCCCTCAAAAAAACCCCAAAACCCGTACCTGTGTATGTGTCAGTGAAGGCACTATGGCTTAAGATCAGAAAGAAGGGAATGGAATGAAGGTCCTTGCTTGTGATTTGCATGAACATTCAGATGATGTTTTCATTTTTGTGCTTTGAAACGCTCATGTGGTGGTGGAAAGGCTATAGATCACTCCTGTGAACCCAAACATCATTTGCTACTGTTAGAAGGCAAGTTTAACAGTATTACAACTTTGTTGAAATTTGAATGCCTTCCACTTTCCATTTTTTTAATAAGAACTGTAAATAACAGGCCATTTGGGAGCATAATAAACGATCCTTTCCAAAGTCTAATGATAGCTTACTTTAGTTATAGCCCTTCTTTTAGAGCAATAGACAGCTTTAAAAAATCATTCTTGCTGCACACACATAATCTTAAGGAGCTGGCATAAAGTTTTGGAGCAAGTCCATTCATTTAATTTATACAGATATGACAAGCACTAGGAGTATCTTTGATGACCTAAATCTCATCTTGCCCAGGAAGCTGCCTTATCTTCTGGGTGTTGCACATATTATTCTCTTCACAGGTATTTCACATTCTAGAGATTTCCTTTCTACTCAGGGTATTGCTTATCCTCACTGATCAAACTCATCAATCAGAGGGTAAAGATTTGGTGTGCCCCTGATGTAGTATGTTTAAAATAAAAAAGTTTTTAAAAATTAACGAAGCATCTTTTAAAAACTTCGCTCTGAATTTGAAGTCCCTGAAGAATACTATTCTCCAGATATTTATTGGAGCCCTAAAGAGTAACATTTAATTTTTTCTTATTAAGTAAAGCACCAATTCCTACTTAATCACACAGTTTCAGGAGCTGCAAATTTTAAAACACAGCGAGATTTATGGTATCATCGAGAGGCCAAAATGACAAGCCACGTTATTAGCATTAACTACAGCATTATGATGTTCTTTACCTGTGTAACAGCAGATAGCTGTTTTCAAGTAAACTGAGGTGCAAGTGTTCTGAAAAAAATAGAGAAGAAAAGTCAAGTCCCCTTCAAAGAAGTACCTGCATCCTTCTGCCTCTGGTGAGCTTGGCATCTTGTGCTCAGACCGACACATAGAAAGCAGAAGGATGAAGAACAGCACACGCATTAATGTATCATGAGAAGAAATGAGAGGAGGAACTTCAGCTTGAAACTACAAATATCTGGCTTGGCAGAAGAAAACAAATGTTCTTTGACTGCTTGTTGGTCCTGCTCCTGCTGTGGTTACACTCATGTCTCACAGCACACGAGCATGAGATGGAGGCCACAGCCATGCAACAACCTCTCAATTAGAGCTGTGTCTGAAGAAAACAAGAGGATGAAAACTACTTGTTCTGAGCGGGCATTTTCTTTCCCCTTCACATTTCAGATGTGATCAGATTTATTCCTGAAGACAAAGGTATGACATTCTTGCTCCCCAGCTTTGCTCTGCAGGCCACCCACCAGCTGGCACAGCCTGTGTTGTCCTTTTTGCACCAATTCATTTTTTCCCAAAGTATAACTTTTCATGAGAGTAGAAAAGATGAAAAGCTATTTATGGAATAAACAGCAACACAAACTAGCCAACTCTGCACAGCATAATGAGATTTTAATGTATTCTCCTTGTCGGCATAGTGTATTTCTGTGATAATTTTATGTGACAGCATAATTAAACTGGAAAACAATTCCCATTTCCTATGTATTTTATCTATTTATCATCATTTATTTCTTTACTTTCTCACTCTGCTATAAATATTATTGTAAGGAGAGTTAAATAAGTTAAACCAATGCAATTACTTTTACAGATTGAAATTAACTTCATATATCAATTTATACTGGTTTGTATACAGCACCTACCATTTGCCCTGTACAAATAAATGCATTTGGTGCAGTATATTTATACTGTCACTATGGTTTCCGTGTTTGCACTCCTTTTGACTAATGTTCTAGATGTTAAAACTTGACATTTTAACAGTATTTTCAAACAATTTCATTCATTATCAAATAACCATTTATTACATTGTGGCAATTTCAAACCATTTACTGGACCCTCTAGACATTGCTAAACAATGATTTATCAAGGAGTGTGCAAATTTTAGTGCTTATCACAGCAAATACCAAAAGTAACATTAAATACTGACTTGACAACAGCTCTGACTACATTATTTTCCTTTTTTAATCTTGATGAGTCATATTTAGTAATAGCAGTTTGTAAATGCATTGGCTATCAAGGGCAATATTCCAGATTGCTCCATTATATAAGGCTCTTTCTGGTTGGCTCATTTCTTTTGCATGCTTGGGGGATAAATTGAAGATTGTGGGGCATAGCAGATGCATCTCTTACTGTCTTTTTATTTCCTTATGGTGCTTCTGGTGCCCCAATGTTGTCCTGTGTGACAGTG
Organism: Dendrocincla tyrannina; assembly: GCA_035047865.1. Lineage (NCBI taxonomy): Eukaryota > Metazoa > Chordata > Aves > Passeriformes > Dendrocolaptidae > Dendrocincla > Dendrocincla tyrannina. Next base: position 16,222,064 of record JAWWMP010000018.1, on the reverse strand, counting down.
TTTTTCACATTTCACTTGACCATGAGTTCCACAAAACCCACCTCTAGCCAAATCTGTCAATTTGAATTTTGCTTGCCTAGAGTGAATAGCGGGGATGCAAAGGATTTTCAGCTCTGTTTTCAGGGAAAACCTCCTCCTTAGGAATGTTCCAGCCAACAAGTAGGACTGATTTAATTTTGTATGTGAACACTTGGCCCACAAACGCTGTGCTTTGGACTCCATTCCTTGTCTCCCCTATTTCCATGGAATTTGAGATCCACAGCATGTCTGTGAGAAAACAGACTGACACCCCCAACTGAGAATGAGGTCTCTGGAAGCACTTCGGTTCAAACTTTACATGGCAACACTATTGGAGGGAGACATCACCATTCTCAGAGATCTCATTAATCACTGCAGAGTTCACACATTCAGCTCAACGTGAAGCAAATTGAAAGGCTTAAATATTCCAGAGGATATTCATAGAAGGAGTTTCAAGGACTTGGGAGTAGTCCTCATTTGTGAGGTTCATACACAGACTATAGCTGAACAAATATCATTAACACTGAATTTAAATGATCCCTAAATCAATAGTTTGGCATTGTTGGTTGATACTACAGTATCATTAAATAGCTCCAGAGAAAGCCAAGGCCTCACTGTGCAAAACTAACAGTTTAACATCATCCTGTGCAGAAGAATTTATAGTCCACGTGGCTTGTTTGTGAATTGGGGTAGCAAGGAACCTTCGACTGTGATCTTCCTTGGCCAAGGTCCTGAAAAGAGCAGAACTGAAAATTACCCAGACTTTTCTGTACGTCAGTCTTAATTTCAAAGGCATCCAAAAGGCTTTGATTCATTATCTCCAATTCAGGAGGGGTTATTGGGAGCTCTTATGCTGTTACTGCTTTGTAGTAGAGCCAGCAAAGGCAGCTTTTACTCATTAACCTAATAATGTAGTAATTTAGTTTAAATTGCCACAGCTTTCAGCTGGTACTGGTAAGATGAGCTATAAACTGTAGTAGAGAAGAAATGGGCAACTCCTTGTTCTGCAGCTTGTGCCACAGCCTGGCATCCTCTGCCAGGAAGGGGCAGCTGGGCTGGGCACTGTCAGCAGCTGAAGTGCAGAGAGGTAAAACCTTGTTGGTTTGCTCAAGGTCTCACTACCTCTAGTTAAAGCACTTCTTTAATTTTATCCACACCCAGTATGTTTAGCCCCGGGATCTCAAAGGTTCTGTGTTTGCCTGGGATGACAGTCAGTAATGTTTGGAGGCTGGGGGGAGATGGGGGGGGTTTCTGGAGGTTTTGTGTGTGTTTGATTTTTGTTCACCAGCTCCACTAGTGCTCTCTGAGCATCCTTCCAGACTAGTGCAGTGTGACCAAGCCCAAAGTACATTTACAGGGCACAAGAGGGATGTTCATCCAAAACCAGTAAACAGGGATAAACTATTTTACCCCATCAGGACTGCTTATTTGTCTTCTCAAACTTCACAGATCTTTTCTAGAAATTCTTCATCTATTCCTGAATCTCAGAAATTTTTAACATGCTGCTCCCTTAAACAAAACTGCCCCTGAAGTCAGGTAGGCCAGATCACACACAAAAAGGAGTTTTGCTTTGAACCAATCACTTAAAATGACGTGATGCCATATGATGCCAGAATAAACAAACCATAACACCACTGTCCCTGTTTATTAAAAAGAAAACAAAAGAGTCTTGGAAAATGAAAGTGTCTGAGGACTCTGAGCAGTCAGGAGTAAGCATTTAATCATGGGAGACACTCTGGCTGAGCCAAGCACTCCCAGAGAGCCTAATGCAAGTGCCAGTGGCTTTGCTTCCCTTTATTTTAATCAGTCTAAATGACAAACTCCTAAGATTTTCAGGTAGGGTCAGACCCAACGCTTGCTGATCCAGGGATTGATCCTGAGATGACTGGTTTTGTGACTCCATTGCCAGCCTCCTTTTCTCCACTAGTCTGCCTGCTGGAGGCTGGTTCCTTCATTTCCACTGGTTACACTGATCATTTGGCTTCCTTTCCACTTACCTCTATGAAATCAAGTTTGAGGGATCTGGGGTGTGGGTGTTTCTTTTGGTGTGGTTTTGGTTGGTCGGGTTGGTTTTTTTGTGGTAGACCATGTGTTACAATCCCTGGGGCTTCAGCAACCCTCAGCCATGAAGCGCCAGAGATAAGGCCTGATAAAGGCAAAAAGTGGTTTTTAATATAGTCAGGGTTAACAACACTCCCTCTTAGAACCCAGAAATGGAAAAGGAGTTTTATTATTCTGTGTGGTTAGCAGTCCAGGTGTGAGAAAGCCATCACGGCGAGCTCTTTGCTCACTTAAGGAGATATTATACAAAACATTAAACCCAATGAGGGTATCTGTCAAAATCTAAGAGACTTCATCTCTGCTGCTACCTACCTTCCATTATGGATTAATTTGACACTAATTGCAAAAATGATTTAATTTAGCTAATCTTCAGAAAATACTGTTTGAAAATTAAAATTAATGGCAAGGATAAAATCTAAGTATTCTACCTGAATAAAATCTTGGACGTGAATGGCCAGAGACTGATGCAGAAAGCTTAGATAGGAATTACTTGCACAAATTGCATTTAATACATAAAGCAATAGAGAACCAAAAATTAATTTAAAGAACATGACACGTACCAGAGAAGGAAATGTCAAAGAAATTGTGTATTGATGGAGAGGGATGCAAAAACCCAAATGTGAGGTATTTTAGCTCAAAAAAGAACTTTGGGACTGTATTTTGTTAGATCTAAAAATCTTAAGGAAATTACACATATTTTAATGACACAATTTTAGTTATCCAAGGATTTATCAATTCTGCACTGGACAAACCAGAGAATGTGATTTTTTGGAAGTAATTCCGTAGTTCAAAAGTCAAACTTGTGCTAGCAAACTAATGACATCGTTGTGATGTTCCTCCCAGTCCCTCTTTTGGATAAAGGCACCGTGTAACATGGTAGGTTTCCATGGGCAGCAGATGGTCCAAGTCCCTGAAGGATCATATGCCAGCTGTTCCCAGGCAGAACACAACCACTCCAAGCACCCTCGCCGTGCACCCAGCCCAGCTGAGCTGCCAGCGGGGCTCAGGAGCACCCAGAGCAGCAGGACCTGCAGGGCAGGGGCTCTCTGGGCACCAGGAGCAGGAAAGGTGGCAGCTCCCAGAGCCGCACGCTTTGTGCTCTTCCTGCTCCCTCTCAAGTTTGGCAAAGACAGTTGTCTCTTGGGCCTGCCCTGTGCAGGAGGTTGGAAGAGTGATGTTCTGCAGCATACAGAGTATGGTTTCCCTTTGCCTTAGGTTTGCACCAAAGAAAAGGGTGGCATTTGAACATCTTCCCCGTGCCCCCAGACTTGCAGGGCAGCACAGTGGGAACCTGTCTGCCCCAGCCCAGCACTGGAGCCTGCTCCTCTTGTGCTCCTGTGTGCTTACCCAGAGTAATTAGCAACGTGTGCAGCTTGCAAGGGAGAGCAGGGCTGGTTCTAACACACAGTTAATTAAGACATTACAGTTAGCTATTTGCTAGGCTGGCTCAGGGGAGCAGTAATAGGATATGGAGTCTTTCACCTTAAGTTCAGCCATTCTTGCCCCCAGATTCCCAGGTAGTGATCAGTAATTTCTCATTAACCCTGACACAAGCTGAATCTGGCTCTATTCGGGCATGCTGGATGAGTTCTGAGCACATGCCTGCCAACAAGGAATGTCAGTGCCTCTGATAATTAAATTTCAAAGTGAAGAACCCCACTGCTGTGAGTGAGCAGCAGAAGTTGATGTCTCCCTGTGGCACTGTTTTAACTGCTCTTTGTTGTTGTTGTTGTCTCCAAAGTCAAGAAGCTATCATAAGCTGTCATAATATCAGCAGATACAGATACAGGTTTTGAAGACTACAAATTGACCATTGTTCTTAGGTTCCCCTGCAAGACACACAACTAATAAGAATACAACCATAAATGCTGGAAAACGTTGGAAAAACCGTTCTAAACAAAACCAAATCCAACACATAAATTATAATGAAACTCCAAGAGGCCCCTAATTTCACGATCCTACCTGCACTGCCAAGAATGTAAAGAATCATTGGCTCTTGACATCATTCTCTTGCCAAAGGGCAATTACCTCTTCTGTATGCATTGCCTTAATCATGTCAAGTTGTGTCCCATAAATTTGCATGTCTCCCAAGGAAGCACAATGCATTGCCAGCAGCCTGAGAGGCCAGATCAAAACAGTTTCCTAGTGTGTGTTTCCATCAGCTTTGGCTGCTGAGCTGCTTTAACTGTAGATGCTCTGCAAAACAGCACAAATTGCCTCTCTCCAAACTGTGCTGCATCAGGGTTAGAAGGTGGAATAAGCAGAATACGGATGGACACACTGTCCTTACCAGAACTGGGCAATGCTCTCTAAATTAATGACCTGCAAATCTGCTACACAAGTGAAACCACATGCTAGATATAACCACAGTCCTGCGAGATGGGCTTGTTGTCCCAGGGAGAGAGGGAGGGAGGGCACACCCATTCACACACACACACACACACACACACGATGAGGGTGTAATGAATGCCAGCTTCCCTGGTGCCTCTCTGGGATACACGAGAATGACAAACTCTCCGAGGAACAATTCCTTTGACTGGCTCGTTGAGGAGAGGAAACTTGTCACGCTGCCAAGAATAAAACTGCTTCTGGGCTTAGTTTTGAATTATATAAAGTGAATAAGTGAAAAATGTATACACATTCACTTCAGACCCAAGTCATGAATAATTAAAAGAATATATAATTGTACCCAGTTTTCCCCTCAAGCTCAACCAGCAAAGATATCTTCTGTCCATGTAACAGGGTGCTTCATGTGTTTTGTGGTTTATTTTCAGAACCTGCTAGGAGTGAGCTGAACCAAGGATCTCTGAATGCAAGCAGGAATAACAGCCTGACCACCAGAGCACACAGAAATGCAAATGGAGAACTCAACCCTCATATGAAGGAGGCTGCAGATTTTTTGACTATGCACAAATATTTTCCTGGTGTGATTCATCCACACTTGATATTGGATTTAGACTACACTATGATAAAAATGATATTATTAACACAGCATTATTGTAGGCATTAATCTGATACTGCAAATGGTAAAGATCAGATCTTTTTAGCAAGGCACAGAAAGATAAGAATGTTTATCATGGCAAAAATAACTGTGCAAGAAATAACCTCAGAAAACAAAAGTTATCTGTACCCATGTGTAACTACCTCCTTTTTCTGAGAGAGGCTGACTTGCTAGTACCAATTAAGGAATGTGAGTTAACAGTGCACAACCACAGATTTGTCTGCAGTTTTACTGGTGTACTGGAATTGTCTGATGGTACTTACCTGGAAGAGGCAGATACAAGAGATCTCCTATTGCTGTTATTTTTCCACATTATTCCACCCATAGGTCCCTCAGTTGCAGCCAAATGAAATTAATATCCACTTTTCTTGAGGGCGAGAAATTAGCAAATCTGGTATTAACAGCAATGCATTTAATGCCTTACACTTGCAGAGAGAGAAATCCTATTTAAAGAGTAATGAAGAACATCAGTAAATGCTGTGAACTAAATAATCGTGGCACACCCCCTGCCAATGCTGACACAAAGATTCTCATGGCTAGCAAGCTGGCTCTTGCTTTCTCCCATGCCACTAAGGCTGTTTGTAGCCAACAGACCGTGATGCTTTCTGACAGAGAAAAATATATAAAATTTATAAAATACATAAAAACTCCAGAAAATCATACAGAGGATGAACAGACTCTCATTTGTATGTAGGCAATAGTTATGTCCTTGGAATGGCAGAGATCTGGGCTTTGACTCTTAGAAAGATGCATGTTCTCTGTGGTTTTTGTCCTTCTCCAGCTGAATTCCAAACACAAGTTCTTCCCTTGGACCTGACTTAGAACTTGGCCTCTTTTCAACAACCAAGTGTCTATTCAGAGACAGAAAAAGACAAAACATTGGGGAGGGGATGGGGAAGGGGTGTTAGGAGAGGTGAAGTGCCAGTCTGCTTAAGAACTAGTCCCCTACAGCATTGTGGGCTGTGTCTCAGGTAGCTCGGAGAGGGGACACAGGGACACAGAAAGAGTGAGCGAGGGACACTTTGGGATCAGTAATTCCTCACGACACACAAAGACAAGGGAACCCAGCTACTGCAGTGGGACAACTGGTTACAATAGGATGGGTTCAAAGAGGTGGTGATAGGAATATCAGGAGTGAAGCAAACTATTAGGCACTTCCTGGACTCATATCTTAAAGCTGTTATTCTATAATGTGTTGATCCTGTAATTTCATATCACAGGTCTCTAGACAGGAGCCAAATGATTTGCATGGACTAGAAAAGCAGAGGTGAACTACAGGCCAAAGTCCTTATCATCAAAAAAGGGCAAAATGAAGTCGGGGAAAAGAATCCCACCGCAGTATTTGAACTTCCTGTATAGAGAAAACAGCAAGAAGAAATTCTACACAAATGCAGCCTCTACATCCAATCCCACAGAGACAGACTTTTCAATTAATGTTTTCAAATTCCAGCATTTCTGAGCTGTTTCTTGAACCACTTGAAAGGGGGGTATTTTCATCTAATTGGTGGGGGGGTTTATAGATTAATAGAAAATATTTTTGCAATATGTAAAACATGAACAGACTATTAAAAAAAATGAATGTTTTGTATTCTGTTACTTTTGATGACTGATTTCTATTTGAAGGTTAATTGTGAAATATGTCAGATCCCACAACTGTGTAAGTTTATTCCTCCCATGCACAGGACAAATTCATGCAACAGAGCATTGTTCCTTCAAGCCTGTTCTCTTTGGTAAACCCTTCGTGTCAGAAAATGCCCATATTTGCAATTGTGTGATGTTCAGAAATGCAATTATTCAACATGGGCTAGCAGCTGGCTCTGGGCTCTGGCTCGCCCGCGTTCCACGAGAGCAGCCAGTGCATTCCCAGCCAGATTGTGCCACCCCGTGTCACAGACGGGAACTGGCACGACTGGCTGAGCATCGTGCCCGTCGAGCTTGGCACTGCTGCAGGTCACACCGGGGCATCGGGAGCACAGGTTTATCAACAACTGAAGCACACTTAGAGAAGCATTAAAATTACTTAATATGACACTTCGTTTTTCTTAAAATGTTCATTTTCCTGGAAACACTCAACCTCTTGACTTAGTAAGTCATGGTGGCCCATTATTTTATTACTGCTCTGTTGAAAGACAAGGAAAATTTTCTGTTGAGCAATATTCTCTACATAAAATAATCTCATTTTCTCCTTTATCCATCACAGAAAATCTGTATTCTGACAATTGGCACTCTTGAGTTTGCTGCTAAAGTAAGGGGTGTTCAGGTAAGTTTTGATCCATGTTAACTGAGCAGCCCATAAAAGGGAACTTTCCTTTCATGCAAAGCAACGTGCCCCTCTAGGAGTCCCAGACACCCTCGATCTTTGGAGCTCAGCTAGACCCAGCTCATCCTTGACTGATTCCAGCTGTTCACAGGCACTCTGAACCAACAGGCTGAGACCCCTCACCATCCAGTTTTCAATATCTGCGCAAGTTCCTCACAGACCGAGCACAAAAGTCTCAGACCAGATCTGCCCTGGGACAAGCTGGGGTGCCACAGGCAGAGCAAGTTCCAAGGCAGGTTCACTAGCAATGTGCTTGGCGAGCAGCTGGCAAAGAAATCATGTCCTTTAGCAGGGAGTATTTGGACAGCTTCTTGCATACTCACCTCCCCGAACAAAAACCAGTGACAAAAAAGGTGGCAGGATACATTTTTTGCTGGTTTACTGTATTTCTCATACCATAGTTCCATATCCTTTCTTCATACTTAAGCTAGCCCTGCTTTCCATTTGTAACTTTTATGTGATAATGTGTACAGGCCTCGGGCCATCTGCTATGCATGATACTTGTTCTTTATGAACATATTTTCAATGCTTTAACTAATTTACCTTAATAATTGTGCTTTTTTTCCTCTTATTTGTAGATCTTATCTTTGCTGGTTGGTGGTGCCTGTGCTTTCTTGTCTTCTTTAGTGGCATTTTAGTTTCTCTCGTTTTCCTCCATGCTTTTTCTGCACCCTTATGTCACTTTTTAATTCTTTCCACACTTCTCCACATCTGTCACATTCTTTCCAATTCATTCCAAGTTCCTTCAGCGCCCTACAATAACAAACCCTTGGTTGCTGTTGCAGCACCTGACAGGCAACAGATTAGCTGTGATTAAATCAGTAGCTGTCTGGATATTACGACAAAGGGTTAGTGGCAAGTTCTAAACCTTAGCAAAACCTGACTTCCATCCTTATCTCCTCCTCCTAGTAACTACCATTACACTCTTAGGTATGTGAAAAATATTTTAAAAGCTACATTTATGTGAGCTCCTGTGCTTCTGCTGTGCATGTGTGATGCACCAGCTCTGTATTCTGGGTGCTGTATTTACATAGATAAGCTGGAGCTGCAAATGACAGACAGACTCAGGGGTTTTGCTCCACAGCTCTGTTAGCAACACCTCCCTGACCCTATTCCTGTCCCTATGGATATCCCATCCATATCCCTGCCCCTGTCCCCATCCCTATCTCTGTCCCTATAGCCTTGTCCCATCCCTATCCCTATAACCCCATCCTTATATTCCCATCCCATCATCCCCTATATCCCTATACCCCCATATCCCCTATATTGGAAATGGAGTTTTGCTGAAGCCAAAGGAATTGCATGGGGGGGTAGTTCAGTTTCTAACGGTTAGGTTTTAAAAAGGCAATTCAAACCTGTTCTTTGTGCCTTTTTGGGGGGTGGGGGTCTCGGGCAGGTAGGCGGATCGGGCCAGGCTGTGAGCTTCCTAGAACTGGCCAGTGGGAACAGAAGCAGGGACCCCCCAGCCGGGGTAGGGTATAAAAACCTCTGTCTCTTGGGGTCTGTCTCCTGGGCCAGAGAGACACACCCGGTTCGGCCAAACTGTTTCTTCTGAAAAAAGGTTTAGTTTTGCTTCGATGACTTTGCCCCTTCTGAATTTTATTGGTAAGTGTGAGCATTTCTCACACCTATATCCCATATCCGTACCCCCATATATCCCCCATCTATCCCCCATATCCCCTATATAACCCCTATATATCCCCCATCTATCCCCCATATCTCCTATATACCCCCATATCCCCTATAT
>JAWWMP010000018.1:16184222-16212817 GCA_035047865.1 Dendrocincla tyrannina | reverse complement strand
GCCCCTGCTCTGGGGGCGGGGCGCTCCGGTCACGTGACGCGGCGGGTGCACTTCCGGGTGAGCGGGGGGGGCGGCCCGGACCGACCGGCCCGGCCCGGCCTGGCCTTTCCTTCTCCTTCTCCTTCCTCTTCCCTCCCTTCTCCTTCCCTTCTCCTTCTTCCCTTCTTCCTCCCTCCCCGGCCCTCCCCGCGCCCTCCGGCCCGGGCCGGCTCCTCTCCGCCAGGTACGGCTGCGGGCGGGCCGGGCCGGGGCTCGGGGAGCCGCCTCGGGGCCTTCTGTCGCAGCCCCCCCGTGGGAGCTGCTTCTCTCGGGGGGACTCGTGCGTGTTTAAGCCTTACAAGGGAATGTTAGCCGTGTTCAGGCGGGGTGTGAATCCTTCCTGCTCTGACAGGAGTCGGTGTTTACCTTGAACCGAGTCGGGGCGGCTCAGAAATGCAGATAGAAATGATAGAAACGCAGGTTGGCTGTTGCGGTGGGGGTGAGTTCACAGCAGCAGCTCGGAGGGAGAGCAGGAGTGTTGGCAGGGTGTTCTCCCTGAGCTCTCTGATTCCTCTCTGCGTCCATACTGAAAGGAGGGGAAAGGGGACAAGGAATTGGTTTTGGTAAAGGCCTTGTATCACCTCGTGCAAACTTAAGTGATAAAGTCTGGATGTTTTCTTAGCTCTGGGGAATGTGTCCGGGGTCTGTAACTGGTGTGGCCAGCTTCTAAAAGCCATTGGAATTATATTTAGAAATTGCTGCGAGCTGCATCCTGTGGGTTTGTGTACCAGGGAACGTGTCTGTGCCTTAGGTTTGACTTGCTGTACTTTTAGAGGCACTTCTTGAATGCCTGGAACGTGGAATTTACACCCAGTTAATGTTTCTGTTGACACAGTAAAGGAGGCATGTGGGGGGACAAAAAGTAGGGTAGCCTTTCTGTTGAAATTAGTTTTGACTTTTTCAGGTGGAAACAGCTTTCTGCTCTTTGCCAGTCAGGTGCATTATTCAGTGTGTGCCTGGCATTGAGAAACTTGGTCCTGTTGAAATGCAGAGGTGCTGACTGAGGACTGATTGTAGGTGTTTGTATTGGATAGGCAGATCCAACCATGGAAACCTGTAAGTGCTGTTTGTTTGTGTGAGCTCAGAGGCAAAAACGTAAATAATAATTTTTGCAAGGGGTTCTCACGCTTTCTTTTGGCCTTCCCCCTGTCCCCTCTTCAAGTATTTGGGACAGACTAGAGTCTGTTTAGCTGTAGAGGAAATTTTAAAAACTGACAATTTTTAATGTGCTTCTTAACACTGTTGTACTTGATATTCCAGCACCTACCAGTAAAGGCGGCTTGATATTAATAAGAGGACTCTGAAAATTATCTTTTCTTCCAGGAAAAAGGACAAAACCAGTGATGTCTGACCTCTTGTGAAAGCAGTGATCTTCTTCAGGTGCAGACTTCAGTGGGTTTAACCTGCTGGTCTGAAATGTTCATTAGCTGCAGTGAAGGAGAAGGGGTTTGAGTGATGTGTTCCCTTGTGGTAATTCTTTTTGTAATATCACAACTTGCCTGTTGAGATACCTAAAAATATCAAAGGCATTGTTGAGCACCAAAGTCCAGTGGCTCCAGTAAGAGAGCAGAACCACATGGCAACCCTGCATCCAGATGGTCTTTGAGGTGTTGAAGTTTCTGACCTTTAGGTAACTCCCAGCCTTCCAATTCCATTTCTTTAAGCAAAATAGAAAGTCATGAGCAATGGAGAGTAAGATCAGGTTTGCTGTTCTCAGAAACCATGACTTTTTGAGCTGGCCATGAAGAGTGGATCAGGTAGAATGAATTGGTTTTCTTCTACATGACTGATAAATACTTACATTATTACAATAGAATTAATTTTTCAAATTAAGTTTTTAGATTTTTAGTTTTACAACTGAATTAAAAAGACTTTGGCTTATTAAAAGCAGATGTCAGCACTGCCACAGCACTGGTAGGAAGACTATTCTAAACTGAGCTTTAGTTTGTATAAGCAGAATTTTTTTTTCCCTGCTTGTAAGCATTTCGATTAGTTAATGTAAAATTACTTTAGTCATCACTTTTCTAACTTTCTTGAGAAGATTACCCTTCCTCCTTAATTTCTCATTTTTCTAGTTGACAAATGATGGTGCTTTTTATACATGAGACTTGAAGTAAAAACATCCAAAAACAACTGCTTTGTCTGCATGTTAAGTGGGGTGCTGAAAACCTAAATTCAGTCTTATCTGATGCTGAACTCAGAGCTTGCCTTGTAAGTTGCTTTCAGTTGTCCTATGTGGTATTTAGCAAATGATTGCTGCTTCTGATCGTTAAGGTAATGAGAAGCTGCTGACAAGAATTGTGCAAGTATTAAACTTTGATAACAGCATGAGTAACTGCTAAACTCTTCTCTTAGTGCATCAAGCATATCTCAGTGTAATGAAATACAGGCAGATAGGAATTACTTCTGCACTGAAATGCTGCACATTTGGAATTAATAGCTAGTGCTTGGTGTTTGGTATTTTTCAAAAGTGTGTTGAGAAAACTGTTCAAGTGTTGGAGGAACATGCTCCTTTAACCTGTGTGGGAACTGTGTCGTGAATGCAGTGCAGGTGAGCTCAAGAGGAGCATCATCTTACAGTCACCAACAGAGTGACAGAGTTGGTTGGGGTTGGTTTGGTGTCAGTTTTTTCATTTCTCCATCTGTCCCTCAAGAGCAGAGTCATCAGTTGAGATTTTCTTTGAGGTTTGTAGTAACTGTGTGTTTGTGTCAGCGTTCCATGCTGGTGGCAACCACTGTGTTCTGCCTGTGTGAGGTCCTCCTGACACTGCCTGGGCTTCATCTCGGTGTCCTGAAACTAATGCATAAACAAGTGTTCACCATCACTGCTCATCAAAATAGGATTTTGCCTCTGAGCAAATATTTCAAATTCACTGCTGCAGCAGCAGGTCAGTACCCAGAGTGCCCAGACCGTGTGTGCCCAGTGTCATCACCTTAATGAGAGGCAGGGCTGGGTTCAGGAGGAAAGGCATGATTCAGGCAGCACGGAACTGCTCCAAACAGGGTATGAGAAAGAGGGACAGCTGGCAGGACAATTGCTGGGGGCGGCTTTTGGAGGTTGTGTGCAGGTTGTGTGTCAGCAGCTGAGAAGTGTAGGCACTGAGTGATTCAAACAAAGAGAGGCTGACCTTTAAGAGGAACTAGGTGTCTACCTTCTAGAAATTACTTCAATTTTCTGGGAGAGGGAAGCAGGGAAATGTCAGTAAAATAGGTTTAAACTGAGCTCATTAGTGCCTATTTTGTCTGTAGGACTGCTGCTTTACAAAAAAATCAGTTTTTAATTTTGCTTTATTAATCCACTTGTGTGGTGTATGTTTAAGCATTGCAGGGTATTTTAAAATCAGCCTGTGGTTGTAGTCAGGTCAGGAGAAGAGAAATTTGGGTTTATTGTGAAAGGTGACCCTACAGAACAGTAAGTGTAATTTGTTGCTTTTTAGCCACAATTCTGGGTTAATTAGCAGTATGGTTGCCTTTGAACTTTGGACTTACTGGTGTTCTATGTTGATTACTTCTTTGCATTTAAATGTACCATTGTTTCTTGTTTTCTTTAATGTTGATTTTCTTAACATGGGTAAGTTTACCTGTTTGTGCCAATCTCCAGAGCCAACCCAGCCAAGAGCTTCAGCTGGTTTGGAGTTGTATGTCAGCAGAATGGTCTTGATCCACTACTGGGGATTCCTTGTTGCTGGTGATGGGGGAGCCTGAAAACCCACAGCTTTTCTTGCACATCACAAGGTGAGTTCTCTGAAGACACTTTATTAAATAGTTACATTTAAAGCATTTGGGTTGGGGTTTTTTAGTTTTTAAGGGAGTTGTATTTTAGATCTGACCATCTGGATTTTTTTTTCTGAAAATACACACCTATTCATTATCTCCTGTAGAAAGAAGACATGTCAGGTTTCTTATGTTTTGGAGTGAACTGGTGTAATCATAAATGATAAATTGGGGCTTGATTTTAACTCAGAGGCTGATTCTGCTTGACTTCCTGAAATTCCTTCCAGCCTAAATTATTGGATGATGAGCCATTCCATTAAGCAGTTTTGTTTGGGAAGAAAAATACAATGGCAACCCTAAACTTTTCCCTGTGCTGTTTTGGTTTCTTTCTGCATAATACCTCAGCTTGGTGATAAGTTAAAGGAGGTGTTGCCAGTATGGGAATTACAGTAGTATTGAAGTAGCATCTTCTGTTCTGTTCCTGCAGCTCCTCTGTAGCCCACTGTCCTGAAGACAAGAGGAGGTTCTGGCTGACCAGGAGTCTCTACTAGCAGTTCACGTTGGCTGGAGAATGGAAGGTGTTGAGTTTAAGGAAGAATGGCAAGATGAAGATTTTCCAAGGTTTTGAACTGTTTTCTAAAGTAATTCAGATCAAACACATAACATCCCCCTTAAGACACCTCTGTGTCTTCCTGGTGAACTAGTACTCAGGAACTGATTTCCACTAATAGAGTAGTCTTGAAAGGATTTCACAGTGTGTTCTTGTGGTCTGGAGGGGGATTGCTTCATGTTCCCGTGTACATTAAGTGATGCAGGAGTGACAGTGGAGAAGTTTCCACTGTAACTGAAGTGAAAATTTTTCAGCTTGGCTTTGTCTGTTTCCTGTGATAATATTTTGCAACTTCATTGTTTGCATATTATTAACAGAGTCTCCAGGCCCAAATATTTCATGAAGCAACATTTCTGAGCAAAGCCTTTTAACAGCTGAGGCTGCTTCTGATGCTTGTGCCTACAAAGAAACTGAATCAGCTGACCTTAGAGGCATTTCCAGCATAACATACCAAACTACTTGTGTAACATATTTAATATCAAATTTTGTCAAACAGGGGTATGACAGATTTTCTTAAGGATGACACACTGGTAGTAATCCATGCTTTGGCATTTGTCACATCAGCAGATGGTTACTTGAGTGCTGTAAAGGAATTTTCTGCTACTTTGGTGCTCTGTTTACTGAAAACCTGAACTTAGTTTTACTTATAAGTACTGAACCTATTTACATATAAGTAAAGTCAGTTCAGTTCTATCCCACAGCACTTTTTTTAGCAGTGTGTAAGTTAAATATTTGGCATTAAAACAAATGTGCAAGAAGTTTTGTAACAATATTTGTAACAATAATTTCTACTTGATTTCTACCAGGCCCCTGCCAGAGGATGACCCTGTTGGGTCTGACACATTGGCTGCAGCTGGATCAGAGAGCCAGGCTGGTAAGAACATTCCCCTCCAGTCAAGCTGCTTCCTGCTTACATTGCTGGTTTGAAGCTCCATTTTGCTTTAGGGTGTTTTTTGGTATGTGGAGTTTCTTGGGTTGCTTTTTTGGGTTGTTTTTTTTTTCCCTTCCTTTTTGAAAGGCTTGAGGAAACAACATGGTAAATGACACTTTTTGGATATGAAGGGTATTAAAAATATCTTGTCTAGAAAGAAAAGGGTTTTGGAATAAAAAATGAGCCTCTTCATCCTCCCTGTGACTAGAGCTATCCAGGTAGTGCTGCAGAAAATGAGTTATTGCACTCACTTCCTGACTGCCTTAGAGTCTTTGTCCATTATGTGGTTTGTGTGCATCAGTTGGGACCTACCTTAGTTGCACTCCCAGTTTCAGACTTTTGTGGCCATTCATGAGCATTGCCTTTGTCAGGGGTCAGAGGCTTTTTTTTTAATATTTGAAAGGGTTTTTCATTTTGTGTCTGCTGTATTTGTGGTATTTCCAGTGCTGGGTCAGTAATTTGGTGTTATTCCCTGCTTTCAGCTGCTGACTTACTTATGCTGGTGTTTGCCTTGTGCCTCAAAGCATTCTGTGTATTCACAGAATAGATCCTTCAGTTTTCTGTCCTCACTGTTGTCTGTCAGTTGTGGGGTTTTTTCCAGCTTATATATTATTTTTCATTTCATCAGAGATGGTTACCAATGCCTACCACAACTGAGGGGTAGGAGTGTGAGTCTGTTGTATTATTGCAAGATTTATTTAGTATAATAGCTTGGACAACTAGGTAAAGTTACAGTCTTGAGGACTTGAGATCTTCTGCTGTTCCTTTCCTCCCATATTAAAGTCTTAATCCAGAGATACATTGTTTGAATTATTGGCATTAGCATACAATGTCTCATGACAGAGGACTGTGCTGTTCTGTGTCATTAATTTGCTTATCTGAACTCATTAAGTTTTGGAAATAAACAATGTGGGATTTTTAGATACAGAGGTCAATGGAACCAAAGTGAGGAAGAAACTTGTGGCTCCAGATATTAGCTTAACTTTGGATCCCAGTGAGGAATCTGTTCTGTCTGACGACTTGGATGAGAGTGGAGAGATTGACTTGGATGATTTAGATACTCCTTCAGAAAACAGCAATGAATTTGAATGGGAAGGTAAGTATTTTGGTCCTTTGGTCAGATGGTCTGAAATATTTCTGCTTTCTTATCTGCAGGTCAGCAGTTTGTCAAGTAAGAAATAACTATGACTCAATATTACAAGAGCAAAAATGTAAAGGGAGTGACTAGATTAGAAGTTGGAAATAGGTGCAGTGAATTTTTAAAGAGCAGATCAGATCTCATCTGATTAGTAAACAGGCAACATAGTAATAGCTGTAACTGCAAATAAACTTAGGTGGATATCATCTATGTATCATCTCTATATGCATCTATGAGACTGGAAGTTATGGAAATCCTCTCTGTTGCAGTATGTTTTTAAGAACCACTCTGTGGAAAAATAGCAACAAAGGTGTTTTGCATGTCCTAGGGATGAACTTAAATGGAGGGCACCATATAAAGGGGTATAGATTAGCTCCTCAGAGGCTGGTGAATTGCAGTTTAAGGAGGACTGAAGGATATTTTTAAAAATACTGAGCAACACCTATCTGCTCTCTTCCTGTGGTGAGAATGGCAAAAGCCTTAGGGTTTGCATGCTGTCCAGATTGCCTGGAAGAAGTAGAAGAGCCTCAATTTTGTGTCAAGGAATTCTGAAATTACTTGATGGGAAATTAATTTAGCTCTAACTATACTAGTACTGATCTTAATTTTTAGCAATTAATATCTTAGTCTTTTAGGCAAAACTTGGAGATGGGAAGAAATTTTATTTCGTTTATAACATTTTGTGTAGGAGTTAAAGCACAAATTTGAAATTGAGTTTGTTTTAAGGCACTTTTTGTAAGCCAAGAACTGTTATGTTGGTCAGTGTGTTGGAGTCCCTAACATCTGTAAACTTCATGGCTTAAAAATGTCTCTAATAAGTAAACATGCATACTCAATTGTTACTTTTTTTGTTCTGAAAATAAAATAATTTTAATTCCTGAGTAAACAGGAAGTTCTCTTTTCACTGTTATGTTTGAAACTCTACCTGTAGAGAAAGAAACACTTTAGAATAAGGGGGTGTTCTTGTTTTCTTAAATAGCTCAAGACATATTGCAGATGAAGCTTTCATAAGAGAGACTGTGTTTACCTGTGTAAAAGGATTTTCATGGGTTTAGGCAGAGGAATTGGTATTTAGAGTTAGTTTTGCAGTGATGCCAAGGAACTGTTCCAGATGTTTGTGTCTTGTTTTTAAAAGTGGCTGAAAAGGGTTTCTGTCTTTTCTTCCTTTAATGCTGCTGCCTTCATTTTCCTGGAAGGATAGTTTCAATTAACAGCTTTGTCTTGGGAACAGACAACTAACTTGCAGTAGGTTTTTCTCGCTTTGGGTAAGGTCTATGCAACAAAGTCAAGAATCATCATTTAATTGGTGCAAATTGTCCCACAGATTGCTGTCAGCATAAATTTATTATATGTTGATTACACATGTGTGAATTAGATGTAATTTCTAATAGATTTGCCTGCATGTCTGCTTGCCAAGGTACCATCAATGTTTTTAATCATGCTTTTATGTAAATCTGTGATCAAGCAACCTCTGTAATTCTCACTGGAGTTAACCACTTTGTCTATTTTGGGGAGGTTCACTGAGGTCTGTGTTCTGAAAACCTACAATGAATTAGGTTTCCTACATGAATGGAAATTTTTCACATACTTCTGACACAGAAAATTACAGCCAACAGACACCTGCCAACATGGCTGTGTTGATAAAACCTCCGTGACGTGAGCTGGTATGTCTGAGTGGCTAAAGAATGCCAGGACAAATCAGATAGCAAAGTGGTTAACCTGTGTTGTAGCTCATTGTCACTGTCCAGAGTATTCATAATGGACCTTGAACGTGTTTTAACCTTGGCAGATGATCTTCCCAAACCAAAAACTACTGATGTGATTAGGAAAGGCTCACTCACTGAGTACACCGAGGCAGAGGAGAAGGAGGATGGTCGGCGCTGGCGAATGTTTCGGATTGGAGAGCAGGACCACAGGGTGGACATGAAGGCGATTGAACCCTACAAAAAAGTGATCAGTCATGGTGGTGAGGACTGGGGATGTGCTCTGGGGAACTCTTGGGCAACTACTTCTGTAAGCTGAGGTGGGGGGCCCAGGAGGAGCTTGGGGCATAAAGACTTGTGATGGTTCATTTTTTTGAAGTGTTAAGACATTGTTGATTTAATATTTTTTCTCTATTTAACTGATGTTCCAAAATGCACACATGTTCACATGTACTAAAGTGCACATATGGAATAAAATGTATGTAATAAAATGTATGTAATCTGTTCTACCCTGTCAGTGCTGCCAGTATAATTTTTTGGTTTTAAGAGTTTAGAAAGCACTAACTATAGATCTACTAAGGCATAAATCAATTCATCATTCTTCCCAACAGTCTGTGAAGTTTAGGTTAGAAGACAAGTTGACTTAACTTTTTTGAGAAGTTATTAAATATATTGAGATTCTATCCTGAGATGTTGGTTGTAGGTACAGCATTTGATTGAACTGGCTGTTGCTTTAGAAGTAGACAAACTTGAAAAAGAAATCTGGAGTTTTCTGTAAGAATCTGTCCATGTAGACATTTGTAAATCTCGTGGAAAAGCTTAGTGAATGTGCTTGGATTTGTGTAAGTGTGGAGAGTGTGTATTCACCTTCTGCTTTTTCTTTGGCTTTAGGTTATTATGGTGATGGGTTAAACGCCATTGTTGTGTTTGCTGTTTGCTTTATGCCTGAAAGCAGCCAGCCTAACTACAGATACCTGATGGACAATCTATTTAAGTAAGTAAGCATCTGCCTCTGAATACTGTCTTTAATTCCACACTGTGAAACTTAGCATTCTAATGGAAGGACACTTACTTATCTTGGTCTTTTTAATAAAACCTTTTATATTTCACATGAGGGAAAGGTAACAAATAGAAAAGCAACTACATCTACTTCCAGGTGGAGGAAAGAAATGGATTAGATGTTGTTAAATGTTGCTGCCAACTCTTGTTTTTTCATTATTTTTAAAACTACTAGGAATTACTTTCAAATGGAGACTGTGGATATTAAAGCCTTCTTTGCTTGCCTCTGCAGGTATGTAATTGGCACTTTAGAGCTGTTAGTAGCTGAGAACTATATGATAGTTTACCTGAATGGGGCAACAACCCGGAGGAAAATGCCAAGTTTAGGCTGGCTTAGGAAATGTTACCAGCAGATCGACAGAAGGTGAGGAGCTCTGCAGTGTTTTCTTACAATGTTCACGTGCTCAGGGATAGACATATGTAGGATAAACTGCTGTTCAATGTGGTGTCTGCTCCCTTTGGTTAAGATTTGATTAAGGAAATTGCTTGGTCTATTGAAAACCTCTTCCTAAGCTGGACAATGGGGTATAATTCTACAGAATGCCTTGGCTGGCAGTTCTGGGGTGGGGTGTTGGTGTTGTTACTGATAGGGTGGGGGGCGTTAAGAGAAAATAGTAGTCAGAATACTGAATATTGTTACCTTGTAGAATATCCTTAGAAGTTCATGTATTAATATAAGGTTAATAAGGGGGATCCTTTGTGAACTAATTCATCATCAGTTGTGTAAAAAGATTCAAAGACACTTCTTCTTGGAGTGTTATTCCCTTGTCATTGTTAAATTGATACTGCATCTTAAGTTTTTATAGTATTTCTTCTTCTGGCAGATGTTGGTTTCTAATAATGTGGTGTCAGAATACTAGATTATGTGACAGTTGTGCTTGCAAAACCACGTTACATATTCAGAAGCCCTTTGTTGTCATGCTGCCTTTTTCTTGAATTCCTCAGATTAAGGAAAAATCTGAAATCGCTGATCATAGTGCATCCTTCTTGGTTCATCAGAACTCTCCTGGCCATCACAAAACCTTTCATTAGGTAATACTCTGGAAGCTTTTTCTGCATTAAGAAATCCTGACAGCTGTTTACTGGAAAACTGTTTTAATATTGTCCTAGTGAAAAATGTTTAAGTTGTAACTGTTCCCTGCATTTGTTCTTCCACAGCTCAAAATTCAGCCAAAAAATCAGGTATGTCTTTACCCTGGCAGAACTAGCTGAGCTCATCCCCATGGAATACGTTGGCATCCCAGAATGCATCAAACAGTATGTTTTATTATTCAAACGTTCTATATTGACCATGTTTTAGAGCTGGTATGTGTTGTAAGAAGTGTTTGGTTGGAATGTAGCACGTGGCACGTAAGAACTTCAACTCAGGGCATTGCTGTCTCGAGGAGGAGGATCCAGGTGTGATCTCATTGCTAGCTGCAGTTTGGTGTGGAGCACATAATAGTCCAAATGTTCATGCAGAGTGATTTTCACACATGGTGCTTTGTGCAATTACGAAGTTATGATGTACAAATTGTCTTCTAAAGACAAGGCCTCGTTCCAGTCATTCTACACACTAAACTGGCTTGTGGGTGAGAAACTCTGGGCTTATTGATACTGAAGTTATTTATAATACCTTCAGTGTTCTTACTAAAATGTGGAACAAGTGAAGTACAGAAATACCACTTCACTCATGTTTCGATTTAAAAGAAGAGCAGTGGTGGGAAAATGGTGAATCCCTGCCCATTACAGTTCTAAACAACTTTGGTAAGTAAGTGAAGGCAGCATCAAATCTAATTTTTCCCCTCCCCTCCAGATATAAATAGCAATTTTAACATCAGCACAATTCTTGTCTCAAAAATGATGATGATACTTTGGTCAGTAGTATTTGTGGGTGCAGTAATAGAGTCGAACCCATAAACTTGGGGTTTAAACCAGATGAAAACACAACTAACACCAACAATCCTGATGCTAAATTGATCAGTCTGGCAGAGGGTATAACACACCAAACCTATGGTGTGTTATGCACCATACCAGGGGAGTATAAACTGGGAAAGGATGGCCTAGTCTCACTGTGCAGGCAGGAGGGCACACGTTGGACAAATCCTCGTGCCCCCCAGATGGCTGGGCATTGCAGTGCCAGTCAGCTGGTATCAGTTCCACAGTTTAATTTCTCTCTATAAAATAGAGAGAATGTCATCTTGGCGTGGGGATGAAAGGCAATGCTAAAGCAGACTTGTGCTATCTTTAGAATTTTTTTTAACTGGATGATTTTAAGGATGTGTTATGAATAATCACTGTCATTCCAAGTCTTACAAGACTCCTTTCTGTATTGATGAACCTTCAACTGTTCTGCAAAAACTGAAATTGGTTAACTTAGGGAGTCAATTCTCAGATTTAGAGGATTATATATGGCTTCAAACTGTTATGAATATAGACT
The DNA here is from genome assembly GCA_035047865.1 of Dendrocincla tyrannina. Taxonomy (NCBI): domain Eukaryota; kingdom Metazoa; phylum Chordata; class Aves; order Passeriformes; family Dendrocolaptidae; genus Dendrocincla; species Dendrocincla tyrannina. The sequence continues at coordinate 16,201,204 of JAWWMP010000018.1, read as the reverse complement.
TTAAATTTTAGTGATGAATATTAATACCATACCAGAGGTTGCATTGAAGTAATTTGTTATGTCATAATAATTAAATGCTTCTTGTTGAATGCTTATAAATGCTGGAACTACAATGTATTTTCTTTCTTAATTATATCAGTTTCAAAACTTGATAAGTTTCTACAAACTGTATTGACACTACTTTGCAGCTTATGTTGATTTTGGCTTTCATATGTTATATTTACTGAAATAAAACTTTTCCTTACCAAGGTATGAAGAAGAAAAGTTTAGAAAGAAACAGAAAAGGTATATTCATATTTTGATTAGGGTTGCATCTAGATAAGACAATTTGCACTGCAACTAACTCCCAGTGGATTGGCTTGCATAAAGGAGTAAGCATTTGTAAATATAAACATGCACTAGTGCCTAAGTTTTTCTGCATGGAAGTAACTTGTACTGTACTTGCAGGCAATATATATCCAAAGGACTCACCCTGGGTGTTCACACAGATATTTGGCAGTAGTTTCTACTACACTGTTATGTCAGATGCTCACTTGTAAGGGGATATTTGTGTTCTCAACTGAGTCTGAAAGAGGCGAAAGTAGTGCTTTTGTATCAATCTACTAAATCAAATTTCACTGTTTCTTAGGAGAATTGATATCTGAAGATGAGCTGTATTTAGGTGCTAAGCTGTGTATGCATTAGCAGAGATGCAACTCTGTAAGAAGTTCTAATATTGAATCTTGTATTTTTGGTATTCACTACCTTTTTCATTATTAACTTGCCTAGTTGCAATCTAAATGAGTATTTTAGTGCTGTTTGTATTTGCAGTGCCTATGTTCCTTGCTAATAAACATCGGATTTCCCTTTTGTTAATTTGCAGTCTCCTGCTAACTATTCAAGCTATTCTAGCAGCTGATGAAATTTTTTTGATGGATATGTTATTTTTTATCCACTAACAAATGTACTGAAAGATTTTGCTACTAACTTTGGGGTGGGGGGTTGATTATTTTTAATGTGAGTGCATGACTATTAAGGAAAGCTTATTGTCTAAATTAGGTTGAGGAACACTGAGAGATTGAAGTAAAAGGAATTTAAATTATTTCTGAAAGCTAGCATGTAAATCTAGTGAGGTGTTGGACATTCTTTAGGAATAATTCCAACTAAGTGATAATTTTGCAGTGTGTAACCTGAAGTACTAAGCCTGTCAGATTTCAGAAACCTTTCAGTCAATGTCAGACAGTAGTTCTGTTTGACTTTTCTTTCCCCGGGGTGCATAATTTGGCCCAGTTCCGTTGCAGGGCCCGTTGTGTTCAGGATGTAACCGTGAGACATTCAAACAGGAACGTAGAAACTTTTGGAAATCTCCAGTACAACCAGCAGTTTTTAGTGTTCCTAGCAGTATCTTCACCTGTACTCCCGTGAGGGTCTTCCTCAGTGGCAACTAGATGTAGAGGAGGGATCACAGGCAGAATTTGGTAGAGTCTTTAGGCAGGTTGAAAGCAGTTGGAGGCATTGTTGACTGTAGAGGGGGCAGAGGAGCTGTGCTGAAGTTTAGTTACTGAATCTGGTGAGGGGGACACTACGTGAGTCCCTTTGGAAGCCACACCATGACACGCCTGCATGGCCTTGTCTGGCCAGCTGGAAGTTTGTCCATACTTGTTTGCATTACCTTACTGTGAATTCGTAGTCTGATTAGTCCTGTAAGTCACATCAAAAAAGGGGCTTTTCTGAGATCCTTTGGTGAGGTCAGGGATGAGTTGCAGCTCCAGTGCACCCTTTGCACTGTACTGCTGAGTGGGCTTCCAGCTGGGGTTATTGCTTCCAGACCTCTTGGATCCTCATGGACTTGGTTCAGTTCTTACACCTGCAGGAAGGGGGGGGGGGGGGAAGAAAGCAATCAGAAGACCTGCCTCCCCTTTGTGTGGGTTCATGGCCCAAAGGAGCTGCCATTGTTTCTATCATTTTGGAAAACTGCCTGGTTGGTTGTTTGAGAGACAGGTGGGTTAGTCAAGTTGTTAGAGGACGAGCTTACACTTGTCTCTCTCACTTTGGAACTGCTGTTGGTTTTAAAATTAATTTACCTCCATGCACAGCTTATTTTCCAGCAGATAGAATTCAGGCTTCAGCTTGTTCTTACTGTAAAGGGGAAGAGTATGTTTTGGGCAGGGCTGTCACTCATTCACTGGGTTCTGCAAAGCAGCATTTTGTTTGCTATTCCCAAGACAGATGTTAACAAGTAAGACACAAAGTAAAACCCACTTTTATCAGCATGATGGTGAATTTTTCCTGGGTAATTCCAAGCATCTTAGAACTTAGTAGGAGATGTATTACAATTAGGGAGCCTCTTGACTTTTGTTGACACCTTCTTGGCTTAATTACCCTAACGTTAAAGGTAATTCAGTGCTAATTCAGCAGCATGTGAATTCACCAGAGGGGTAGTGCTTGCCACTATTGTTGTGTTACTTGTAAGCTTGTGGTCCTGCTTGCACTTTTTACTAAAAGCACGGGACCTGCTTTTCTCCTCTGTAGTCAAACTTCACTTGCACTTTTTAAATGCTTCCTCTCAAGTGCTATAGTTATTTAAATGATTTCCTAACAATTTTAATTAATTAATTTTTAGGGGGAGGTAGGAAAATAGATATTTAAAAAAAATCCAACAGTGTTGTAACTGCATTAAATAAAACCCTTAATATTTAATTACTAAAACTTTTCCCATGTGAAAGCTTTGTGTTTTTCTCTTACGACTAATAGGTTTTTTTCTTAATATATGAGCTATCAAACTGTGTTAACATAGTTTTAATGTTCCTGTTTTCTTTGCTGAGCAGAGTTGATCAGGAGCTGAATGGAAAACAAGAGCAGAGAAGTGAACAGTAAGTTTGGAGTCCAAATGAACCTGAAGAATATGCAGATGGGATGCTGCTGTTCCTGCTCCAGTTGCTCGTGTTCTCTTTGTGTATGTATTGTATACCCTGTTGCAGAAGGTGCTTTGGACTAGCACAGAGAGCTGCTTACTGCTGTATTGGTTTGTCTTGACTTCAGTAGCTGTTCATGTAATCCTTTTATACTGCTAAATGTCAAAGAACCCTTTGTTTTTCAGAGGATGTTCTTGCAATTGTTTATCTAAATGATGCATGTTCTTCAGTAAAATATTTATATACCTAAATGTTAAAGGAAAGAGATAATATATATTTTTATGACTGAGCAATATATTGTGTGTGCCTGCTGAAGGAATTCATTTGCAGGTAGACAAGGCCATAAGTTACTTGTTGTTATTGTATAAATCTGTTTTGCTGTAAATGGTCAAGTGCATTTCTTCATTGTTGCAGAAATTGCTTGGATATTAACAATCACATAAAGTCTTTCACAAGTGTAGAGACCTTTGTTTTTGCTCACACACCTATCACAGGCTCACTCCTTTGCCTCACTAGAGTGAGCTTCATCTTGGGAGTCTTTCAGTCCATTGTTCAGGGTGCAGAACTGCCAAAGGCCTAAGCCACAACAGCAGCTGAACTGTTTGAGTTGCTAATAAAATATGAGACCTTTTTCAGCTGAAGTTGTGAATTCAGGTTCTGCTTCAAGACTGTCACAGCTACTACCAGGAAACGAGTTCATTGCAGTTCTTCCTGGATGAATCTTGGTTGTCAGTAGTAGGAATTCTGGGCATACTCAGTAGAACTTGGGAGTTGAACAGTTATCCCAGCCACTCCACCTTTTTTTTGGCAGAAGTATTGGGAGTATTATGCTCCCTGTGTCACCCTTGGAGACGAAGCTCCTGTTTCTAAAGCTCTTAGTTTTGCACGTGATACCAGCATTACTTTACTTTTAAAAAAAGTGTTTTAAAGGTTAGAGGTTTTTTCCTTCTCAACAATGGTAGTAAACCTCTGTCTGTAAGAGGTGTTCTTGGACACATAACTACTGTTTATAGGTTTGCTGAGGCAATCATAATGCACTGCGTGGTAAGTTGTAAAATTTTGTAACATCTTGTGACAAACATTGCAATTTCCGTGTAAGGACAGGTGCATGCAAATACATTCATTCGGGAGTTGAGCAATACAATGTTGTAGCAAATATATTAAACCTTTGCTTTTGATGTTTATTGTGCTCACAATTGTCTTAATGCCAAAAAATATCACTTCTCAATTATATTTAAAGTTAATGTTACTCAGTTACCTTATTAAAAAAAAATACGGTTGTGTTCAACCAGATTAATACCTGATACTGATAAACAGCAGTCAAGAGATAGTTCCATGGTCAAGCCTTGCCAATTAACAACTAATCTGCTGTCTCTAGTGATACATATGTAGACTCTGAGAGCATGCTGGTGTCAGATGAGGGCAGAGTGCCCGTGTCTCTGGGAGGTTAAGTCTCAGTTCAGAGATCGTCATCTCAAGATTTAAGTACTTTTGTTACAGTAGCTTCAAAAGACTAATCAGCAGGATGTCCTTGTACAGCAGGCAGTGCTCATGTCAAGGTGCCTTGCATCCATTCCTCAGGTTTGGATCTTGCTCTGAAGGGGTTCTCTTATCTCCTGCTTCAATTCCATGTTGACCCAGATTAATGTAAAGTCAAGTTAGTAAATTGGACACTTGCAGCCTGTTAACTTCTGACCCTTTGTGACAGTGTGGTGTGTAGGTACATGCAAACCTGGGTTTTGCTGGGTTTGTGTGGGTCCTAAGCTAAAACAGTAAGCATTCTGATGACCTCATTTCTGTTTGTTTCCTAATTGGAAAAAGGCTTGTTCTCAGTAAAGTCATGCTCTTAGTGGAGGGATTGTAGTTCTCTACGTCCTGTTGCTTGCTGTGTGCATAGTGCAGTGCAGAGTGGCCAGTCCTCTGTATATGCCATGTTTACCAAATGATGGGATTGTCATGGTGTTTCCTGGTGCCCAAGGGATTCTACACTTTTATGCTGCAGTACTCTGATTTCTTTTGGAGACATGTATGTGCTTACCAAATGGTTTATTTCTCTAGTAAAAGCTGTTGTGAATGGACATACAGCACAGCAGTTCTTCTGTCCCTAAAGATATGCAGCTTGAGAAAGAAGTGTACTAAAGAATTATTCCCCTCTGACTTCTTGCAGCTCATCATTTGATGGTGAGGAGGATGTTTACAAAAAGCAAAGTGGACCCAAAGTTATGAGTAATGTTTTGTCAAACTTATCTTTTTTTTGAAATCCATAATATAATGTAATATATTTTAATATTTAAGAACATGAAAAGTTGGAATGTCATACTTTAATAAAAATTATTTCAAAACTTGAATAAACTTTGTGATAAGATAGTGTTGTAGGGAGTTCCCCTTTCAGTGGCACTTCCTTCTAAAAGTAAGACTCATGTTGCTAAAATTCAGTGAGCCCTGATCAGAAAAGATAATTTCATGAGTCACTAATTTACCTTTGCTTTGGAGCAAGGTAAATTATATATATGTGCACAGTAATAAATCATTGCCAATCTCTTGTTATTGCTGCATGCAGCTGGCACAGAGAAGTTGGGCCGGTGGGCTCTCCGTGGGTGGGATGTTTAGTAAAATGATCTCTGCAGCAGGGGGAGTGCTCAGAAGTGGCAAAGGGATTTGGGAGAAAGTGTCATTAAAAACTGATGTGAGTAGACTCTAGACTGAATGTTCTTGATGTTCTGTGTAGGATGGCAGAGCCAAGTTCTGTTGGAAGGTAATGGAAAGGGATCTGTAAGGAGTTAGTGCTGAAACAGATTGAAGCCTTTGAGGTTCTGGGATGTTGAAATGGAGAATTGTTATTCCAAAAAGCATACAAGTAGTTAGAATAACACGTAACCGTGTTCATAGCAAGGCAGTTTATCATATTTTTTCCTTTGTTTTCAGTGAACAAGAATAGCACTAATTGCTGCAAGGAACTGTGTACTGAGAGACAGTAGTTACACTCCAAAGTGCACGTGACTGGGATTAGCCTGTATTTGGTAGCATGTTTCAGCACATTTGTTGCATCATGCACTGAAATGCTCTAATGAGAGTTTCAAAGCTTTCAGCAGTTCATTTGTGCCCGAGTTCAGGATTACATGACATGTGGTGGTAATGGAACCTTTTGTGAAATGGCCTCGGAGTGTGTCCTGGGGAGGAGATGATGGCATTGGTGCCTCCTGTCAGCTTCACTGGTGCCACCTACTGAGGTATCTGTGCTGAACTGAAAATCACAGAACTACATCAGGAAGGGGCACTTTCTGAATCTGTGACAAAGTAGTTTAGTTTCTTGGTGAAAAGTGCATTTCTTTCAGCGTCAAATTTTTGTTCGTGTATCTCCTATAGATTTCTACAATATTTACATCTATTTTATCTAGAAAAGTGTCTTAAATTCATGTCTTCTCAAGAGCTATTGTTTTTGGAGGTGACTTTAATTCTCAAGTCATTCCAGTGTCCCTCAGAAAAGCCTCTTTTAAGGAACAGAGGAGAGGGATAACAGCTGGTGTGCCTTACAAAGCTTTCAGTGAAAATTTTTACTCAGTCCTTGTGAATGCAGGTCATTCTCGAGAGGATTTGTTTCACCAACTGGTTGTTGGAGATGCTTGAAATAAGTGCTTTAATTATACTTTTTAAGGACACCTGGTTTTACTCAGAGCAGCACTCTGAAGTGTAAGGACTATTTAAGTGTTTGTATTCTGAAAGACCTATCCTGCAGCTTTCCTGCCCTCAGAACTCTAAGCTGAACTACACTGTTCCCTGTATCACATCTTGTTCCCTGTATTGAGCTAACAGGAAGAAAGGGCATTTGTGAAGAGAAGAGGGTGCAGTTGTGTTAGTTTTTCCTCATTCCCTTCAGGCATGACTCAGATCACTGAAATGAAAGCTGTTCTCTGCTCAACTAGATCTTTTTTTCAGTTTTGCAATGTGGACTGCCCAGGTTACTCTGATTTAAAATTAATGGACTTTTTTAATATTGAAAATTATCTGAGGAGAAGCTGCTGGAGTGTTTTCTAGAAGTCAGGTCCTTCTCTTGTCATGCTCCTTGCTCTAGCTTGCTCAGCAGATTGTTCGTATTTATGACATGGAATTCCAAGTTAATAATCACAAATAGGAATTCGTGGAGTACAGATGCTCACGTTCCCAGTGGCTCTGAGTTCTGCAGTGTTTCTTACTCAGGATCTGAACAAAACCTTTTTACTAACAAGACAGGCCTGAGCAGGAGGGTGCTGTAAGGGAGGAATGGTAGATAAAGGGTTGCAACAGCAGGATTTCATTGTCAATCAGTATCTCAGTCTGTGTGATGGGAGAACTGTGCAGTGTTTAACACAAGGAGGCTGCAGGAATCACACAAGAGCAGAGATGGGGAATCATGGGTAACATAACTGGCTTCATGTGGTTGGTAATATTCTTCACAGATGTGACTATTTTCCTTTGCCCTTTAAATATAAAAAAATATAAGTACAAGACTCTTCAGCTACCTCTTAAGAATATTGCGATCCTTGCTTTTTAAAGAAGCTGCTTGTTTTCTGTGTTCCAAGGTGTCCTGGGGTAACACGAGCGTGCCAGCGGTTGTTACTTATGGGATGTATTTTAATGGGGGAAAACCATCTGTATCCAATAAACCTCTTTGGCCAAGGTCGAGGTGTTTCATTGGAGTGGTGCGTGTCTGTGTGTGTGTCTGTCTGCCCGTGTGTACATCTGTCTGTCTGTCTCTGTGTATGCTTATCTGTCTGTCCGTGTGTGTGTTTGTGTCTGTCTGTGTGTATGTTATCTCTGTCTGTCTGTCCCTGCGTATGTTCATCTCTGTGTGTATGTTTGTGTCTGTCTGTCTGTCTCTGTGTATGTTCATCTCTGTATATATGCTTATGTGTCCGTCTGTCTCTCCCTGTTTGTGTCCCTGTGCATGTTTATGTGTCTGTCTGTCTCTCTATGTGTCCGTGTGTATGTTTATGTGTCCGTGTGTATGTTTATGTGTCCGTCTGTCTCTCCCTATGTTTATGTGTCCGTGTGTATGTTTATGTGTCCGTGTGTATGTTTATGTGTCCGTCTGTCTCCCCTATGTATGTTTATGTGTCCGTGTGTATGTTTATGTGTCCGTCTGTCTCTCCCTGTGTTTGTTTATGTGTCTGTCTGTCGGTCCGTGTGCCCGGCCGGTTCCGGTTCCGGGTCAGGCGCGGCCGCGGCGCTTCCGGCCGAGCGGGGCGGTGAGGAGGGAGCGGGGCCGGGGGCGAGGGGAGTGTGTGGGGCGGGGGGGATGGCCCGGGGGCTCGGGGGGGATTGCCCCGGTGCTCGGGGCGGCCGCAGCTCCTCATGGTCGGGGCCGCGCGGGGCCGGCCCTGCCCGGGGTGCCCCGGAATGCCCCGGAATGCCGGGTCTGCCCGGAGCGGGCCCGGGTTCGAGCGGGGCGGACACGGCCGGGCCGGGCCCCTCTCGGGCCGTGTCCCGGAGCGCCCCGAGGGCCGGGTGGTGTTTGCACCGCCCTGCGCGGCCCCTCTGTGCGGTCCCTCGCCCCTCTCTTTAGAGCTCTCACCCTTGTGTGCAATGCTCTCATCTCTCTTTGGAGCTCTCGCCCCTCTCTTTAGAGCTCTCGCCCCTCTCTGCAGTCCCTCACCCCTCTCTTTAGAGCTCTCACCCCTCTCTGCAGTCCCTCGCCCCCCTGTTTAGGGCTGTCACCCCCCGTTCGGCGCTCTCGGCCCTGTGTGCGGTGCCCGGGGCGGGCCCGGCCCCAGCCGAGGTTTCCCTTCCCTCTGCTGTCCCTTGCAGTGTCTCGGAGGGCAGCGCGGCCGGGCCGGAGCCAGCATGGCCTACCAGCTGTACAGGAACACCACGCTGGGCAACAGCCTGCAGGAGAGCCTGGACGAGCTCATACAGGTGCGTGGGGAGACTTACTGATGGAAATCTAGAGCTTTGGGTCCTCCATTCGCTTGAGATGCCTTTTTCTTTATGTCCTGGATGAAGGAAATGCCTCACGTAGAAGGCATAATCTCCTCTTGTGTGGCCCAGTAAACGAACAGCCAGATGAATCTGGAACGTTGTAATCGACTTACTGCACTTCTGGTTATTTCCAATGAATATTTATCAGAACAGATCTTTGTGTAGCACAAAAACCCCGTGATAGCACGTTGTTTCTTCTCTCAGAACTGAAGTACAAAGAAGGAAATAAACACAGGAACACAGTATTTTCGTAAATTGTTCTAGAGGTCTCCTTCCTGTGAACTTTGTAGCTTAGTTTTGGTGTTTTTAACTTTCAGTGTATGTTTGAATTTACTTTGAAGCAACTCAAAATTTTTTGCTTGTTTTTTTGTTAGTCACAGCAAATCACACCTCAGTTGGCCCTTCAGGTGCTACTTCAGTTTGATAAAGCTATAAATTCGGCACTGGCACAACGAGTCAGGAACAGAGTGAATTTCAGGGTAAGACAACAACGTATGAAAGTTCCTTTTGAGGGGCAGTAACTAAGCATTGATGCAGAATGCCATTAAAAGCCGTGTCCTCCCAGCAAAAACTTCATTTTGCTCTGAAATAATGACTGCTTACGTATTCTGCAGGCAATTGTAAGGCTTGTTCCCATGTTCTGCAGGGATCTTTTGCAAGAATGCAAAAATCAAATAGATTTGGTGGGTGGATGGAAACGGGGCCCAGGGAAATGCTCTGTTGGACAGCGTTGCCACCTCAGTGACTTGCAGATGAGGGAGGTTTTGCTTCTCTTGGCTGTACCTCATAAAAGTGAGACGAGCACAGATTTTCAGCAACATCTGTGATGTGAAGAGAGTTTTAGATCTACTCTTTCACTGGATCATTTTGTAGCTCTTTTCTTGTAGGTACCATAAAAAATAAGTTTGGGGGTTTTTTTTCAGTCAGTTGCCCTAATTTGTATCAAATAATCAGCAAGTTGTTAAATGTCAACTTGAATGTAATTTTGAGGGGAAAAAAAAAGAAAAAAACAGCATCCTGCTGACTTCTGTTGTAACACTTCCTCTACAGTCTGTGTAGAACACATTAATGGAGTGAGCTTTTAAGATGTTGGATTTTTAAATAATGCAGATATGTTAAAAACAGTGTAATTCCTCTAACACACTTCACTTGTTTTGTGTATGCAACATGGTATAGAAAACTGTTCAGTTTAGTGGATAAATTAAAAAAAAGTGAGAGCTGAAGTTCAAAATGATCAGTTTAAAATGTGTGAAGGGAAAGCCAAAGGGTTCACATACTGCTGTCCTCAGTAAAACATCAGACATGAGGGATATCCCTTCATGTCCCAAAGATCAGTTTTGTCACGATTTAGTTAAACTAGTGCTTAGCCTCCCTGGGGAGCCTCTCCTTGCACAGCCTGTCGTGGTCTTGACAGATGCAGCCACAGGAGGGCATTTAAGCTGCAGTTTCCCTCAGAGCTGCTCTCCAAGCTTGTGTGCGTTCGGTTCACTGTTGGCTTTATGGCAAATCTAGTTCTAGAAGGGACATAGTTCAGTAGATACTAAATGTATTTTCTGTTACTTTTGGGATGTGTCCTATAGAAAATGTCTCTTGTCTTTTCAAAGGGGTCTCTGAATACCTACAGGTTCTGTGACAACGTATGGACGTTTGTACTGAATGATGTTGAATTTAGGGAGGTCACTGAACTTGTGAAGGTGGATAAAGTGAAAATTGTAGCATGTGATGGAAAAAGTAAGTATGGAATACGATATAAATAAGCTGAGACACTAAACTTGATCATTTATAGAAAGCTTTGCCCAAATATCTGGTTAAAGCCAGGTTGATTGTATTACTGAGACAGAAGCAGGGCTCTGCACTCCCCTTTACACGTGATGAGAGATGAAACAAAAGCAAATTAAATGCTTCCCTGAATCATAAGCACTGAGGTGGGACTGTGTTAGAGACTGCTGTGCACCTGTTGTTGGGAAGTACATACTAGAGCAATCAGAAAGTCAGAAGTAATTTATTTTTTGTGTGGTGGTTTTTCCTTGTTAGCAAAGCACCATGTTTTATTAAATCCAAAGAGTGTTTCAACAGTCCAAGCAGTAACTTGCTGGATTTGATAGCAGCAGACACAATCACATGAAAAGCTTATGCCAGCACTTGCCAATCATATTTTGAAGATTTCTGTATTGCCTAACAGCCCACTCTGTGTACACTACTTGCAGAAGTTTACATTCCATATCTGCATGACTGGATTACTTTTTTCTGTGTTCCTTGAGATTCTTTACTGGAAAAATTTAGAAACTTTCATGGCAAGCTGGTTTATAACTTTTAAAACCATTAACGTGGCAGAATATTGCTAAAGATGTGTGAAATGGTGCCACTTGTTTCATCCTCAGGGAATGATGCTAAAAGGAAGAACTGAGAATGGGAAAAGCTTTATTTAAATATACCACAGACCTCTGAAACAAGTTCTTCATGGCTTCTTGATTCTGGCATGATTACAATAGTCACTTCAAGCTGCAGTTCTAAAGAGCTGACAGAATTTATTGTTTTCTCAACTCCTGTCTTAGCCAAGCATAAAATCTTACTGTTTACTTTTTGTGTGCTTATTATAGCTAGTGGAGGAAACCTTACTTTCCAGGTATTAATAGTTTACACTCTTGATAAAGTGTGCAGATAAGATTTAAAGAACTGGGTGACTTAAAGTTGTTGTTAACCTAACAGCTGGTTTTTTTCCCACGAGAAGTTGACTTGCTGAAGGAACACAGTGAACACTGCCTTGTCATTCTCTGTATTGGAGTTACATACTTTTTCCATAGCTCTAAAAACAAGAAGGCAGTAATAGTAGTATAGTCAGAAGGTGCACTGGTGTTAGTTGGTCATTCTGCCAAAAGCTCAGAACCGAGAGTTGCTCTCAGTTGGTTTGTGAAGACCATGCTCATTCTTGCATCTGTTTCAAGATGCATAAGCTGTAGCCCACACTCCATCAGAGCTTATGTTACTGCATGTGCAAAAGCCTTTCTCTTGAGCAGATCAGAAGCAGATGAGCTTGTGGCTGACTGCAGTAAAGTGCTTGTGTATCACTGCAAGTTAGAGCAAAGCTTTTAGTAGTTTTTGGTGTTAATAGCACATGATGTGTGTGCACAGCCCTGGAGATCTGTGCTGGGCTGACTGAAGGGAAACAGCACAAGCAGTTTGTGCAGGGCCTTGAGGGCAGGGCAGGGAATGGGGAGGTACAGAACACATTCTGAAATGTTTGGGGAATGCTTTTGAACTTGGGGAAGATATTAAAGCTGCTGTTGGTTCTTTTTTTACTGAATGGGGGTAGGTATTAGTCTCACTTTCTTTTTTCTTTCCTAGACACTGGTTCCAATACTGCAGAATGAGTAGAGCTGTGGTTCGTCTGCAATATTTTCTGTTAATATGCAGCACTTTGGGGAGAGAAGCATGGAAAGGGACTGTTCATACTGAATTCTTCGGATGCAGCTGTGAGTTAATCCATCCTAGAAAACATCACAGAATGACAGCAGAAGAAATACCTGTAGCATTTCTTCAGTTCACTTTATAGGGCATGAATACAACATTACTTTTTTTTTTTAATTACAACAGATGCTGTTGCCTTTTTTGTTCAAAAAAATAATTTCCGTAATAAACTTTTATTTAAAAATTTTTGAAAGAGTGATCACTGGAAAATGTTGTTTAAAAACAATCATTAATATAATGTCTTTTCCCCAAACTTTCTGACATTAGCTTGGTAGCACACATTCTTTTTGGCTCTGACCTTGTTTCTGGGCTGGTGTTTGTGCAGATCCCAGACCTGCTCTTTCTGGGGAGGTTGTTTCAGTTCACTGAAGGGGGAGGCAGCAAAGGGAAATTAATGGGTTCTGGTACCAGTGTTCTGTCTGCTTTTTGTTGCTTTACTCTCCATAACTGTTGTGCCACTTGTTATTGTTTGTGTTTGAATTTCAGCAAATCCTGCCAAGTTCATATGATTAATGCACTTTGTGGTCGTGGAAGATTTGTCAAACTTACACCTGAAAGTGGTAACTGCACTTTGTTATACTAAGCTCTTGTAGTGTCCAGCAGAAGACAAATCTTCTCACTTGCAATGGTACCGGCATATTTGCTGCTGCCTGTTTGGTTCTTCTTTGCCTGTATGTTATGGTCTGATTTGTTTATTGCTTTAGTTTGTTTTTGATTTTCTTCAAGAAAGCTGCTTGCGCTTCTCAGCAGCAGAGAGAGAGTGAAAGATACCTTTACACCTTGATGTTAGGGTGGACTGGATGTTTCTGTTTAGAAAGTCAATTAACTAAAGGAAAGTGAAGAAAAGCAAAGGGCAAGAAGTGGCTGTGGGTGAGTGCCTGTGTTTAAACATGGTTTCCAAGAAAAAGGATTTTGTCCATTCCATAAGTGTGCAAACCAGGATGTTACCTAATACAAGCTGTTTGCTCGGGCAGGGATGTCAATACCTGACTTCAAATGTTATCAGGGAGACACAAAGTAAAGGGAGAGCGGGAAGAGTTCATGAGTTTCCAGAAGACAAGTTTAATCAGGATCATTATGTACCTTTGCACAGTGACTTGGCACAGTGAGATAGATCACAGTCACTCAGAGTACAGATACTTGCACTTAAGGATCTCAGGAGCTTAGGAGGGAGGATTTCAGTTAAAGCACTACTGACTTGGTTTTGCTTTTATGAAGTCTAAAGCTTCAGGATGGGGAGAAATGTAGGAGCATGTTAGAAAGCACTTCAATAAGACTGTACTGGGAAATGTGGACTTTTCATCTATTATAGGATATCTCAGAGATGATCATATAGAGCATGAAAGAAATGCAAAGCAAGAATGCAACGGACAATCCTAACTATAGTTAAAAAGAGCTGTTTGTGGACCTGCAGTGTAAATATGTATTAAGCCAGGTGTAGCTTACATTAAGTTGTTCTTGTAAAAATAGGGTGAAAGGTGCCTGGAAATAAACCATAAATTAAAGCCAAGTTTAACCCAGAGAAATAAATCTGTCATTAGACTTCAGAATTGCTGTTTCATCTTCCTCCTACGTGTGTCTTGAAAGGTAAATTTGCAGTGTGTTCCCTCCGCAAACAACTGGGGGTTTATTTAAAGTTCCAGTTGTTGGTTAGTGATTGTAGACAGAGGTGTCAGAGGTAGATTTGCACCAGACACAGTTAATCTTTCTGGCAGGACTGTATTTCCAGGTCGGACAGCCCGTTATTTTCCTGCTGCAGTTCCCGTGGAGTTTAACCCGTTGTTGGGGTGACCCTGTAATCTGATGTGCCAGTGCTACCCTGGGCTAGAGCTGGTCCTCCTCTATTGCAAGGTCATTTTTTTTAGTTCTGCAGCCAACCATGGCAAGTTACATTTGTTTAATTCTCTGGGATTTCTGAGTGCTCTGTTGCCAGCTTTCTGAGATGCCAGCTATCTTCTTCCTAAGATACTTGGAGATCTCTGGAATGGAGTTCTGTATTAGAGATGAGTGGTATTTTTATTGCCATTTGTAATGTTAAGGAGACATGAGTATTTTGGGGTTTTTCTGTATCACTGCTTTGACATGTGACTGCACTCATGAATCTGTCATTTCTGATGTCTTTGGAAGAGGAAATGCTGAGAACATGCCTTTGTAAGAATATTTTTGTCTTAGTTCACCTTTAGAATTTGGGAGTAGGCTAATTCTTTCAGAAGAAATTAAGTCACTATTAAAAGGAGGTGAGTTGAAAATAGATTTGCACAAGATAGCCTTTGCCACCAAATCATCTGAGATAACTGAGAAATAACACCATCAAACCCAGGAAATTTTCTTTGGTTCAAGAAAATTGGATGTGGCACTTTTTTCTCCCCCCAGATCTAAAAAATACTTGTCTCTGTCTCTTCACCTTGTACATTTTGTGTCAGACGTGTCTGTCAATAGTAGATGAAACACTGTTATTATAATAGTGTGTATATGAAATACTTCATGTTTCTGAGAGAAGAAAAAGCTGAAGAAGTTAAACATATTTGCAGAGTGAAGGGAATAAAAACGACTGTTAACAAATGTGTAAGTACCTTGTAAGTATGTATCTTTTCTCTACAGGTACATTTGCAAAATAATAGAGAGGTCCTTCATTCAAAAATCTTTCACTATTTCAGGCTGGGATCCCCTCCACCCCCAAACACCTTTGTAGAAGGTACTTTGAGAAATAAATTTTTTAGGTCTTCCTATAGACATCCATTTTATGGATGGGTCTGGTGTGATGCAATTCCTTAGAACTGTTAAGTAGGAGGGTTTTTGGGTCTCCATGAAGGTGCTCCTGTTTCCCCCCTTTTCCAGGGGAGAAAGGCAACACTTTGCTACAGGTAGAAACAGTGACCCTGCTTTGCCTGATTTAGTCCAGAAACCTGAAGGTATCCCAGTCCCCCAGGAACCCGCTGGCAGTAGTTTACCATTTGAGCTAACACGTATTAGTTTAAAGTAAGTGAAAGAGCTCCAGGAAGCAAAACGAGAGTGGGCGGCAGTGGCTGGATGCAGCCTGCTGTGCTGCGACTCTTGAGTTCTCACCCTAAATAGGCAAAGTTTTGTTTGTTCTAAAAGAATGCACTAGACACGGAGATATTTTCTATTTGATGTTGAATTTGCTGCTGAAACCATTTTTGAATTTTCTGATACTGTCAGGTTAGCATAAAGCTTTAATCTCTGGAGCAGATGTTTGCTTGCAGAAGCTGGAAATAGTTCCCCCCTGGGACCAGCAATCCCATTACTTTATTTGCTCTTTTTGAACAAACAAATGCCCAATGATACATTGGGTATTTATGTCTGGGGACTTTTCTTACCAGGACTTAGAGTTCTTACCAACAATGTTTGCTATGAAATCATCATGGCATTTTAAGAATCACTTTTACAACCAAGTTCACTTTAAAATGTCTAACAAAATTGCAATGACACACCTTTTCAAGTCAGTTGTTTCATCTTCTCATCCTATCTAAATCAATGTTTTGAAGGTCTGTGTGACTGCAGTCATAACTTCATCTAAATGTAGCCTGGTGCAATGGAATTGCTTCAGATACTCTTTGTATAATGCTAATTTTCCACTGTAGACCTTAAATTTATAAAAAAAAAATACTTGAATAGTTTTTGGTAGTATAAAGACAATGGAATTAATCCCTCAGCATTAAAGGTAGTGAAAAGCTGTTGCATCCATGGGAAGTGGCATGGAAGGTGAGGAAAACACAGGTGAGTGAAATACAGTTCACAATTCTTTCTTTCAGCTTCTAGAAACTTAAGAAAACAACATGTTGGATGATTGGTTTGTTCATGTTAATTGGCCACATCTACTACCAGATATGACAATTACATTACCAAAATATCACAAAAATACCTTTTTTGGGGGGGAAGAGAGATGAAGATATTAAAAAGATGCAGGTTTGCACACCTGACCACACGAGCATGTCTGTGCCCGTGTTACAGCCCGAGAGGGGGGTGCAGAGGGGTTGACTGGTTTAATGGCTCTGTACAACCCCTTCTCCTCAGGGGACCACGGGACACGCAGTACCCAAGCACCATCTCTTTTAGTATCTTTGATTTTATTGAAGGCTGGTTTTGTTTTTCATAGCGAATGGCTATTGACAGAGTCACAGCCGCGGCCAGATGTGCCGCCTGGCAGCGCCGCGGGTGCCGGGGCGGGCCGGGCGGCTGCGGGGGCTGCGTGGGAACGCCAGCTACTCCCACATCCAGCTCTGCTCCCGTCAGCTCGGGGAGGCAGCTGGACCGTGCCCCGGCCCTGCCCGCCTGCGAGCAGCAGCCCCTCGGACACGGGGGAAAGGCGGCCCCCGCTTCCTTCAGCCGCTGTGTGCGGGGCGGCCCCGAGGGCAGAGCGGGGGTGCTGAGCCCCTCCGCCCTTCCCCTGCCTCTGCCGAGCCCCCCGGGCGCCCTGTCCGTCAGTCCGTCCGTCTGTCCCTCCGCGGGCCGCGCAGCCCCACGGACACCGCGGCGCTTCCCCTCGGGGCCCGCCCGGCGGGGATCGGGGGACCGGGACGATCCCGTCCCGCTGTCCCGAGGTCCGTGCCCATCAGGGGGATCGGGAGATCCCGTCCCGCTGTCCCGAGGTCCGTGCCCATCAGGGGGATCGGGAGATCCCGTCCCGCTGTCCCGAGGTCCGTG
>JAWWMP010000018.1:16156621-16182716 GCA_035047865.1 Dendrocincla tyrannina | reverse complement strand
ACGGGATCTGAGGCTCCCCGACGGGATGTGCCGCTCTCCTGGGACTGTTCCGGGCTCCCCGACGGCACCCGCTGCTCTCCCGGGGCTGTTCCGGGGCTCCCCGACGGCACCCGCTGTCCCCGACGGGATCTGCCGCTGTCTCGGGGCCGCTCCGGGGCTCCCCGACGGGATCTGAGGCTCCCCGACGGGATGTGCCGCTCTCCTGGGACTGTTCCGGGCTCCCCGACGGCACCCGCTGCTCCCCGGCAGGTGCTGGAGCGGTGACAGAGCGATCTTGGCGTGACCGCCAGTGAGTAACAGGTGAACCAAAGGGAGTCTCCACCCTCCCCGTGGCGTGGCCTTTTGAGCTTTAGTGAAGGACTATTGCAAAAGGTAACTGGGCCAAGTGGACTCTGCTTCTGCGGCAGGAGCAGAGGGTGGAGGCAAAGGCCCTTTGCCACAAGGTGTCTGCTCAAATGAGGGACTGAGAATGTTGGTGAGGGATGTCAGGAACTCGTGTGATGCATCAAGGACCCAAATTCACAGCACCTGCAGCTGGACTGAGGAGAGTTGTTTTAAGTGTAGTTCTGCAAGGGTTCTAGAAAACAGCAAAAATTATTTCCCCAGTGTCAAAGCTGAGCCTGTTTGTTAAATTAATAGCTTTAACCAGCTCAGTAAATAATTGCCTGAGACGTCTGTTGTCCATTAACTTTAATGTGCATTATGAAAAGCAGTTATGTGATACATACAGTATTTCCTATATGCACAATATCAGTTTGTGTGTACTGAGTACCAGTGAACGTGCTTGGGAGACACACGGGGAAAAGGGCTTGGGAAATGCAAACGCTGCTAGATGGGCTTGCTGCTTTCTCAGTGCAATGAAAACATTCACCCCATTTATATGTGTACTTTGCACCTGAAATCTGTTTCCAAGCTATGGTCAGCTTAGACTAGAGAGCTCGTCCACCTGTACCAGAGTCAACAATTGCTAAGTCTGACCTGACACTTGAAGAATGTGTTTTCAGTGTTCTCAGCTACACATTTGGAGCCAACAGTGTATTCTGTTTCTTAACAGGGCCAAAAGCTAAGTAAAAATATAACCCCACACCCCAAAGCAGTGGGTGAAATGACTGCAAACTGCTGCTCTATTTCATTTTATTTTGGCCAGTGGCTGAAATCATGTGTGTGGACAGGTAGAGAATAGGTTGTAGGAGTAATACACTGCTTGAAAATGCTATCATACATGTTGATGAATATCAGCCATGTAAAAAACTTATTTAAATTATTTTGGACTAATCTGTCAACTTTCTGTAAATGTAGTCACAGATTCACCAACATGAAACTTCTTTGGAAGAAGTTTGTCTCTTAGCATTAACATGTTGAACTTGTTCAGTGCAAGAAACTTGAAAGTTTTGAAGGTTTCTACAACGAGCAGCATGGCCACAGGACCCCACATCCTCTCTCTGTGCTACACAGCTCTTGGTATAGAACCTCTTAAGTTCAGAAACGCAGCAAACCCAGCAGCCTGAAGGGCTTATGCCTCTACTGACTGAATACCTTCCCTGCCTACTTTCAGGGTCAAATTTTAAAACTAGCTCCTCTGGAAAGTATGAAATGCAAATAACCAGCTAAACACTGCTGAAAATATGAAAAAAAAACCCCAGAATTAAAACATAATTAATGGTGTGCTTCCTGCAAAGCTCTTTGGTTGTTTGGGTTTTTTTTTTTTTTTTTTTTTTTTTTTTTTTTTTTTTTTTTTGGTTGTTGTTGGGTTTTTTCTTTTTTTCCCATGAGAGAAATATTAACCTACACAAAATAATGTTTTGTTGGTAAAATCCAAGACTTGAGAACTTGTTTTCATACTAAGTAGGGATTGTAGTCTGTTAGAATTGATATTCTTATGTGTAATTATAACTTTCAAAATACTTCAAATTCCGGGGTCCAATCTTTGGTTTGTCCTTCACTGATGATACATGTCTCAATGAACACAACAGTGACTCTGCTTAAAAGTCAGTGCAAAACAACTGTCCTGTGGTAAGGATGTGATACGTGGCAAGCCCTGTCTCCAGGATAATCAGCAGCCCTGTGATCCTTACGTAAAGAGATAAATAGTCTGCAGATATGACAATGAATCACAATGTAGGAGGAGGATGCTTTGATCACATTTAGGTAATACTCTTGCAGAACACTGTCTGTCACAAGTTACATAAAGAAAGATTTTTGTGGTGTGCTTTTTGCTGAAATGTACAACGGGCTGCAAAAGGTTGTTTTATATGTGAGAGGGCAAAGGAGTGGCACAGAGAGGTGTTCATGTGCTTGGCAGGTGTGATGGCCATGGCTGAAAGCTCACTGTGCTGTCCTAAGGCAGACTGGGGTTTCAATTAATTTCCAGAATTCCCCTGTCCATCTCAAAGTATGAAGAGTTTTAATTAAAATATTGAAAAGTTTTAGTTAAAATAATTCTGGCAAATCTAGGTGCCATATGTCTGTAGTGCCCTTTTATACCTCCTTCCATTTCAATAAGACATATCAAGTCAGAAGTTCCTGCTCTTTTAGCTTTCCTGGGAAGGGATAAAAAGAATATTCATGAACTGACCTGCTACCTACTTGCCTAATTGCAGAATTTCTAGGTTGTGGTTCAGGGGAGTGCATTGGAGAGTGGAAAAAAACCATGTATTCTGCTTGCTTCTTCAGGGGGAAAAAACCAACTCTGTGATTGTTTGCTGATGGTGTCACACCTGGTGAAGCACCTGGTAGAGATTTAGACTGTGATGGCAGGGTCATAATCTCACAGGTTCACCTGCACACAGTTAGTTTGGAACAAGGAATAGGGTTTTCCAGGGAAAGCAACATCAGTAAAGAGGAACAAACAGAACTCATGTGGAGGAATCAGCCTGAAGTTTGCTGAAATCCATAAGGAAAGGGATTTTTATATATACAGATATGCCAGCTTCCTTAGCATGACTTTTAAGAAATATATGGAAGTAGTAAGCTGTGGGAACTTAGCCAAATAGACATCTGAGACCAGGCTTGTGATGCTACAAAAATAATAATAAAAAAAATCTTGTGTGTTCTATTCCATCGGTTGGGAGGGCTAAAAGTTTTGGGGTTAGCTTCTTAGCCAGAAATGGTTTGATAGTTAAGGGGTTTGGTGGTTGGTTTTTTGTTTGGTTTTGTTTTGTTCTTAAAGTTAGAATCTGTGCAGTTTGTGTGGATTTTGGAGGACTCCACCTGTAAGCTACAATGCCACTCCTAAGCTGTCAGGGCACTGCTGTCTGTGCAATTCTGCTGCTTTTCTATGTTCTATCCTCTCAGTTTTCAGAAGAGAGCCTTCTTTCCAGCTGACTCATTCAGAGCCATACTGTGCATGGCTAAGTGCTCTGGAGGCATTACTAGCCCACAGCTAAGTTCTGGGTTCTCCAGGATGTTTGTGTAACAGGAGGAATTTTATATTAAGAGCACAATGACTCTTATTTGACCCTTGTGTCTGATTGGCAGTTGTTTGGTTTTCGTGTGTCATCTAGATAGTGAAGTGTTAAACTGAAGGGAATATGTGCATGAGGCATAATTCTAGTCAGAATTGGTGCTCTTTCCCTCATGAAGTGTCTGAGTGTGGGTCCTGTCCGTAGGTGACATTCCCTCAGGATAAACCTAGCCCTCTGTGAGTCCTCCTGCAGCTCCCTTTAGGCACACCAGCCATCCCCCCTCCTCGCTGGTCTTGGCTGCAATATTGGCTCAGCTTTTTATGCCTGACATGGGGCAGCTTCCAATCTCTTATCACAGAGGCTCCTCTACCTCCCTGCAAAACCACTGCCACGTTAACCCAGCAGATGAACCCTTGTAAATGAAACCTCTTAAACCAATGGCAGAGAGAGAGTGTGCGGAGGTGAGCAGTAAGGGTGTGATTTAATAGGGAAATGTTGAATGTGATTTTTTTTTCCTTTGCTTTTATTTTTCCTTATTGCCTCTCCCACCCCAGCTGGCTGCATGTCTGCATAGAGGCACTGATGGCTCTAGTCTTCTCAGTGTCCACTCCTGTGGTTTACAGCTGTAAGATAAAGAACAGCCCAGGCTGGAAGGAACCTCACAAGGTCATCTGGTCCAACCATTCTTGGGAAAGGGGGCCCAGAGAAGATTAAAAACACCTTGTCCAATTGCATCTTGAAAACCGCCAGTGATGGGGACAACCACATCCCACAGGTGAAGTTGTAAGTTGGGTAATGTTTGTAGACATTACCTGGAATGGTTTACAGACAGAATTTGAGATAACTTTGGCATAGCCAGTTCAAACCTGCCTACGTAAATTACTTATTTTGCCAAAGAAAGTAAAAGGAAAGTACCTGGATCTTTGCTTTGTTCTGTCTCGAGTAGTGCTGCTGAAAGGGAGGGATCTGGATTGCCACTGAGACACCACTTGGTCACTCAGTGATTTATGGTTTGGTAACACGTCAGAGACAGGGAGCTGAATATCTGGGTTTGCACAAACAGGTAACCTAAACCCATGAATGATCCCCGTGCTGGTTCCCTCCGAAGCTGTATGGATCAGTTCTGGGAGCAATACCTGCTGGCAGGAGGCCTGTAGAATTCTTTTGCACCTAAAGATGCTCAGGGCTGGCTCTGATCTTCCTGTGATTTTTGGTGTTGTAGTCAGTGTCGTTAAACAAAATTAGTGATGCTCTCACTGACTGCTACCTAAGCCAAATTGCTCCTAAGTACACATCTGGTGGTAAGATACAGTATTCACTGGGAATGGCTGTATTCTGCTTTTTTCATTTGTGTTCCCATAGGGAATTTTCTTATTTGTGGCAAGTAGTAATGGATATTTTCAAAAAACTTTTTTTTTTATCAATGTTTCCATTGAACTATGGCAGAAATTGTGAAGAAATTACATTTCCATCCTCTTGGCTGTTCAGGTGGGTTTTTTTCTGTTTTGTTGTTTTGGGGTTTTTTTTTGGTTTGGCTTGGGGTTGTTTTTCTTTTGTTTTGGTTTTTTTTGTTTGTTTGGTTTTTGTTTCTTTTTTTTTCTAGTTCTGCTGTTATTGTGATACTTACAAGCCAAATACAAATCTATGATTTTTAGGTAATTTGAAGATTTTTCGTTTTCAAATTTCTGACAGACATTTGAAAACATTATGATAGACTTCTCATGTATTTTCAAGGAATGTAAGTTCATTGTCCTTTTTTATGGAGTCTTTGGCAATCTCATTTTCCTGGGGCAGTGAGGAACAAACACAGAACTACTGAGGTTTCAAAATAAATAAACCTTTGCAAATATGTATATATATGTATATATTATATATGTACACTTTACCTGTAAAACTTTAATGGGATGAGCATGGTCCTGTGCACATTTTGCTTTCTGAAATTGAAAACTGGCTGATTACAGGCTTTAGCTTCTGCTTTCTCCCAGTTAATCTCAGCTGAGTTCCGTGGCTCAGTCCTGGCTCACTGAGGGGTTGAGCTGGATCTTTCCAAGCCCAGATTGCACCCACACTAGCACGGTCTTGGCTGCTGTTGATGGCTCCGTAGAGCTTAGCCCACCTCTGAGGAAACTGTTGGGTGTCCTTTGCAGAGCTCTGCTTCGCTGCTGGCTTGTGACAAACGGTCCAAGGCAGTGTGTGCAATAGCCCAGGGCTTGCCACTGCCTGGCCCTGACTCAGAGCACGAGAAGGCAGCACAGGGAGCAAAGGAGCCAAGGCCAGGGGTTGCTGTGGGGTGCAGGGCAGCCCCTGTCCTGGCACTGGGGGTGCCCTTCCCTCACGGGTGCAGGCTCATTGCTCTGCTCTTCCTGCACTCCGTGGCACTGAAGGGGACAAGGATTTCTGCTTTTATCCAAAAAATCCAAGGATTTCCTTTTCTTTATCCAAAGGGCTGGACTGGGGAGAATAACAGTGAGTATGGCTCAGGACAAAGCTGGAGCAGTTGGTCATAATTGACATATAGTCTATAGGGTCATATTTGTTACGTGGTATTTTACACAACAGCTGAACTCTGCTCATAAGGGCTAACAAGTTTCCTCAGTTACATTTTATATAACAAAGCAAAAAAGGGGGAGAAGGCATTACTCACCTTATGCAGGTTGCTGAAGAGACAGGCAAACAACTGGGATGATGATGGTAAAGGTGTTTAAAAAATTTCCTTTAAACCAGTCTTAAAACTGACACTGTTTCTGACTGTGGTGCCCAACACTGGAAACTGGACTGTGTCCTGGGGGAAGAAAATAACCTGCTTTTTCTTGAAGGGTGTAACACAAAGAAAACACAGTTTTACTGGGGAGAATAAATACATTAGCTCATGCCTCATTGTTTCTAGAAAAGGCTTGTTTCATACAGCATGGGAAATAGAAACAAAACAGCAAACAAAACTCTTTTGGATAGATGATAGAGGAGTTGAGGCTATGGGAATAAGGAAGCCAAAAGAATGAATTTAATTCAGTACATTTCTCACAAGGAAGAACCTGTGATAACTAACCTACCAAAGAGATAATTTCTTAAGAGGTAAAGGACTTTTTGAAGAGAAACTCGACCCCAAACACCTCATTTGCTGAGCTGGGAAATGTTTCTAAGAGAGGTTCTTATCTGAATAAAAAATAGAAGTCCATTTGTTTTTTTCCTTGCCTTGTTTTCAGCTAAATAATATTCTGAGCTTTAGGTGTTTCTCTTGTTTGGTAGAACTGTCATTAGTTTATCATGTTCTGTGCAGTTTGATTTGGTGGCAGGCAAGGAGTCTGCCCTCACACAAAGACCTGCACAGAGTGACGGCTGACACGTGACTCGCGTCCAAAGCCTCTGTGTAAAGCAGTTTGTTCTCTGTGGCCCAGAGACCCATCTGAGCACGTTCACTCCTGCAGTGAGGCTGGGTGCCTTGGAATGTCCCACAGCTGGAGAAGAATCCTTTGGCCAGGGAGTTTATCCAGTTGCTGAGTAGGTGTGTGCTGGGCTCACTGAGGCCAGGAAATGTGCCTTCAGGGCTTGTATGATTCACACAGAGAACTTCTACCTTCCCACCCATAGAATCCATTCCAAGGAAAGCCACAGGAGGACTCAGCAGGGGAAGGGTGATTGTTACCCCAGAACTGCTGCTCTTGGCTATTCCCTTCTGCCTGAGATTCCTGCACTGTGCTGTCCTTGCTTTGGCTGCTGTTCTGCAAAGAAACCCAAGCATTTCACAGCAGTTTGACTACTTTGTAGGGAAAAATGAAACTGTGGGGGAGTGTTTTACTACTTTTTCCTTATTTCTGGAGACCTCTTTGCTTCCTATTTTGCACCCTTTAAAATCCTCCTATAGACCTGACATTTTTGCTTCCTTATGCAAAGCTAGAAGAAGTGTTAGCTGCTGAAGGTGTTTGCTGGTTATTATTTCGTTCCCTCCATGCTCATAGCATGTCTCCACAGTATTTGCCTGTCTGTGGGCATTGTTCCACACTGCTGTGAACCACCTCCAGGGACAAAGGCAGCAGCAGCAAAGGAGAAGCTTTCTGTACATCAGGTGAGCAACTGAGGTCTGGAACCTTTGAGGTGTTTGAGAATCCACCTGAAAACAAGTGCCCAAATCTGTGTCCCTGGATTCTGGAACAGTTCTCTACAAGCTAATGAGGCAGCCACTGATTTCATCTGTCTTTGGATATCTATTATGTGATAGTGTGTCCTGTCCCTGCAGAAGGGGCCGAGATGAAGGTGGGTTTTGAGGAGCATTTACAGTTCACCTGTTGATTCAGGTGACTGAGGTTGTGTGTGTCAGTGTGAGCAGATGGCCATGACTGACCGTGTCTCTGTGAACAAAGTAGTTTATGGTAGTGACAGATGTCAGTATTTTCTCACTCATAAAGCAAAGATTAGCATGTGTTTTTACTTGGTAAGCTTATTAAAAAACCCCACAACACAAAAAGCACACAACCCACCCCCCCACTGCTTTAACATTCTGACATGCATTTTCTGCTTATAACAAAATGCCATTCTCCATGATTTTGGCACGTGTTTTAAGCAAATGTTTCACCTTGCAAGAGTACCAAACTGTAGGCTTATTGTAAAACACCTTAATTACAGATTCAGCAGTGGTAAGCAGAGTAGTCGTTCATTCTTATAAAGATAGGAAAGTGGCACGCCCCTCTCTTTGTGTGATTTTCAGTTCTAAATTCGAATGAAGTGGGTTTTGCCACCTCTGTGTTCAGCAGTGTTGGTGTTAGGAGTCCAATTTATAAAGCAGGGACAATAAATCTGAATGGAGATGTGTGAACTGCAGGACTCTTTTTCACTGGAGTCAGATAGAGAGGAAGAGCAGTAAAGCTGATTTGTGGTTTATTTCAAATAGGGATAATTTCAGTAGTTTATAGCTGGATCTCTGAGTTCAAATTTGCCCTGTCATTAGTTGGCTAATGTGCAGTGTCTTAACTTTTCTTGTTTGAATAGTTCATATAACTGAATGGGTTTCAGTGATTAGCCAATCTGCTGGTTCTTAGATTACTTTAATATTGTTTAATGCCAGCAATAAATAGCATTTCCAGGTCATTTCACCCACCTTTTTAAATCAATTGTACTGTTGTCATGAGTAGCTGTTCATCAGTCGATCCCTGGACTTGTCATGTCAGTTGAGAGTCACAGAGTCAATGTCTGCAAGGTTACGAAATTAAAATATGCATTTGAATACATATTTGCCTTTCTAGTTATTAGGCAGCTTTCAGGAGAGTGTCATGGTACTGTAAAATACATTTTCAGTTAAAGATCAATTCATATGAGCTCACTGAGCTAAGCGTGTTTTTGTGTCACATCTGAGATGAAATTTTGCAGGTTGTTTCAGAGAAGAGATGCTGGAATTGTCACTAAAACCATACCAGATTCCTCAGGTGTATATGTGAAGCAGTCAAGGCTGGAAAGATTTTGCCATGTTTAAGTGCATTTTAAAATTAGGATGTTTGAGAATGTGTGTTTGACTAATTGTGGAGCAGTTCTTGGGCTACAAAGGCTGAGCTCAGCCAAGGTGGTAAGTTGGAACTGTTCTGCCCTCCCCTCCTTCCCAGTCAGCCTTACAAAAAGCAAAGCTGTAAAAAGAACACAAAAAACCCTTCCACACTTTGTAAAGGTGTATTTTAACAAACAGTAGCTCACATTCTGAAACAATGTGTTCTTTAAGGGTACTAATGTTCCTTTATTTCAGGAAGGTTATGGTTCGTGGTCTAGAAACTGTTTGGAAATAACACAGCAAAAAGCCTACCCTGTTCTGCACTTCAAATGCAGAAATTCTCCTCACCAAAGAAGAGGAAACTCCTTCACACACGAGGGAATATGAACTATGCTCTTTATATCTGGGTAGTTTTGCTTCATTTTCACTTCATATCCTGAAGCATGTTGAAAATCCATTGGACTCTAGTAGAAACTCCAGTGACAGTGTTTATCAGTGAGTGAGAGCTGGCTCTGCTGTTCCTTGAAGCACCGGCAGTGACCAAAGGTGATGGCAAAGCAAACGCTTGTCAGTAAGAGAGAAAAATGGAGCAAACCCACATAGTGGGTTCAGGAAAGGGTTTGTGTGCCTGGGGCAAAAGGATTAGGGTGGTGCCTCTGGACTTCAAGGAATTGTGTTTTTTGTGTGAGTGTTCTCAGCTCAGATTGGTAGAGAACAACAGGAGATGGGGATGCACTTTCTCATTTATGATTGCCATATTTCTAGTGTTGTACAAGTTCTGAATGCTGGGCAGGGTGGGAGGGAATGCCCACAGGACACGGCCAGGCTGCTGTGCAGTTTCACAGCTGAGCACGATATGGAATGGTGTATTTTCCTGGCTTTGAGTCTGTCACCTGCTGATGACACTTGAGAACGCCGTGTCCTTTCACAGAGGAGACAGTGCTTAATCTCTGGGCCAGCAGTGAGGGGAAAACTTGCATTAGTGAGTGCAGAAAAACCCCAGGGGAGTGTGACCAATATGCCCCAAGCAATGGAGCTGTGGAGAAGGGAATCTCCCTGGACGGAGTTTTAAAGGAACAAGGGACTTGCTGTCGGGTGTCCTTTCTGGCATGTTGTGTGTGCACCCTCCTGCCCCCTGTTTGCGAGTTAGACTTCAGCTTCCCCCTGGGGCTGGTAACAGGGTTTTCATGGGCACACAAACAACTGAATGAGTGCTCTCACCTGGAAGAATAAAGATCAGTAGACATGCATGCTCTCTTCTTTAATTTCTGTTAATCTATCAATAGCCAGAGGGGGGAGATTTTTCACTGGATATTAGTGACTCTTGTCTTTTGAAGGAATAGGGAAATGTAACTTTATAACAGGAGTGAAATTCAAGGATTACACCTAAATTAAGATAAGGAAAGGCATTAATTAGAGAAGAGACATGAGAGGAAGGCAGTAGTGCTGCATGGGCAGAGCTGAGCAGATATTAGTTGTCTAGTTCCGTCCCCTCGAGGGCAGGAGGTTTGAAGCAGATGATCTTTAAGGTCCCATAACCCAAACCATTTCATGGTTCTATTCCCTCCAGAACAGCTGTGGTGGGCTGTGTGCAGGGTTATAAAAGTTCTTTTTTGAAACAAGGTAGAAATAACCCACAAGCAATACTGAATAGTCAGGAATCTGTAGAGTGTTCTCAGGAAGACTGAACAAGAGATTTCCTTTTCAAGGCTGATGGCAGGAGTCCATTTTTCTTCCCTTCCTTCCTTCATAAGAGAATTGATATAAATTGTTTGTCCAACTCTTTGCCTTCCAGTTGTGCTTCCATTAGTGATTAATTTGGGTTTATCTGTATCAGGGTTTTTTTGCTATTAAGTTTTTTGCACCTGCTTAAAACTGCAGATATAGTCAAAAGAGTTCCAGATGGAGTGCCAAGTGACAAAGGCAGATATAAATAATGCCTGCAAAGTACATATGGGCCACTTCACAACTGTTTCTCTGGCAGTTTTGGTGTGAGGTGAGTAAAGCTGAAGGGAGGATATAAATCTTCAAGAAAAAACCCCACCAAACAACCCCAAAAAACTTTGGTTTTCAAATCACCCAAAATGTA
Organism: Dendrocincla tyrannina; assembly: GCA_035047865.1. Taxonomy (NCBI): domain Eukaryota; kingdom Metazoa; phylum Chordata; class Aves; order Passeriformes; family Dendrocolaptidae; genus Dendrocincla; species Dendrocincla tyrannina. The sequence goes on along the minus strand of JAWWMP010000018.1, from coordinate 16,171,750 downwards.
CACTTGAAGTATGTCACACTTACAAAAAAATCCTGTGTATTTCGGAGTCATCTTGGCATCGTTTGCTTTTTTTTCAGCTTCAGAATTCCTGACAAATTGGCAGAGTCCAGTGCTGGTGGATATCTCTGCAACCCTCCACACCAAGTGAGTGGGTGAAATAGTGGGACTAAATTAGACACAGAGCCAGTTTGAGGGAGATGCGGCATTTCCAGCTTTCTGGCTGTATCAGCAGCAGCTTCTGTCTGCCAGCTGAGTTTGAGCATCTGGCAAATCCAGTATATACTGCAGGGGCTGCCACTGGTGCTGTTCCACTGGCAGCTCGGGTTTCTAACTAAACTGGAGTTAATTTACAGCTCAGAGAACTGGCTACATTCCACCAGCTAGTCCTGTTCCTCAATTGTAGGTGAAGAGTTCAACTGTACTTGCAATTTTTCCATTGTTTCCAGCAGATGATTCAAATAATGAGTGTGGGCCGTTCTGCCAGCTGCTAATTCTGGACTTCCAGTAAATAATTTTTATACTGTGTCCATGTAAAGGTAATATGCCTCTTTTGAGCACTGTCAGATGTGCTAGTCAATAGTATTACACTCTTTCAGGATGATAAAACTCTGTGTGCCTTAGTTAAATATAATCTCATTATTGCCTTAGTTAAATATAATCTCATTGTTCCCCGTGTTCCTTCGTAGCTTGTCAGTGGTTTCCACTGTGCTGGTGAGTAGAATCAGGACAAAAGCGTTATGAGAGAGAACTCCCATCCCTCGTGAACAAATCTGCTGTGGATCTCAGCGAGTGTTTGAAGGAGCCCCTGGCTGTGGCCCTGAAGTTCTGGCACACGGCCTGTCCCCTGCAGGGTTCTCCAGGGATACCCTCGAATATTCCCCCTCAGCTGCACAGGGGTGTTTGCTGTGGGCACACACTCTGTCTGTCCAGCTCTGTCCTGCTGAGACACAGCACTCAAGCTTGCTTTTAATCTGGAGTTCATAGGTTAGTTCTATTGGAAACAAACGAAAGAGGAAGTTTTTTTAAAGGGGGAAAAAAAATAAACCTGACCAAAGTAATCACCAAGACCAGAGCTGCTGGTTAGAAAGGAAGAACAACTTTGTGTCAAAACTCTTGTGAAACATTACAGGTTCTGGGTGGATTTATTTGCTTTGTGCAACACTGCTTTTCAATCAAATCACAAAGTAATCTAACTTTATCTTTTCAAGTAAAAGCTATCGTTTGCTGTATACATGTTGTTCAAGCAACAGCAGGTGTCTTTTCTCTTGCAGATTTCCAGTTCATTTTATGAAATGAGCGGACAAAGTTTTTGCCACCTTGCAGAATCGTAAATTACTGCAGAACAAGTTTTATGCTTTTAAAATACGTGAATACGATGTTCTTGGGCAAGTGCCTGCTTAGTAATGCAAGAGTAACTTTCTGACTCTTTCCCAAAGAATGCCCTGGCTTCCAGCACACACTCACCTGGATGGAACAAAGCCAGTGACAGGGACACAGGCCGGGTTTTCTTGGCATCCCTCATGCTTTCTCTCACAGGTATTTCACTAAGCTCCAGAAAGGAATCCACTAGAAATGCTGCTGCATAGAAGCTCACCAGTTCACGCCTATACTTGGAAAAATCTTTCTTTTCAAGTTGTTAGAATAACTAAAATTATTTGCCAGACAGATTATGCATTCTTTCAGTTCTTTATCTTTTTTTATATGTGGAGGTGGTTTTATTAGAAAATAAAACCTTTTGGTTTAAAAAGAAAAAAGTCTGCATCTGTGAGAGATAAGGGAAGCCCTTCAGTTGCCTCTCCTTATGTCTATTTAGTTAACAGATACAAGTCCACTTTATGACCAATAAAAGACAAGTGTGCACCTTATCTGGGCTGAAGTCTGAACTTGTGAACAGTGGAAAAGTTGCATATTTTTCAGTTAATAGAGAAAATGCTTTTCAGATTATTTTTACAGCCAAGTTGTCTGATCTTGCTTTATCCTAGTTAATGATCTATATTTTGGCCGTGCCACCTTTCAATTAGGCAGCCTCCACCCTTCACAGGACACTAATCTGGAAGCTGACATTCTGAGCAAAGGTGCAGTTTGGGTGGAATCTGTGCGTGTCTTTCAGTATTCCTCCAGTGCTATTACTTTCTCTAAGAATAAGGAGATAAGGTAAGCAAAAAGAGACGAGACAGTTTCTTCCCCAGAAAAGACAAGTCCCAAGCCTGGGACTTTGGCAAATAAGATCAATTTTCATTTTTAGTGGCAGACTAGTCAGCCATGGTGAAAAGCAATGTAATGTAATTGTTAGATACTTCATTTTTGTACTCCCTTTGTGGAACTAGTCTTCCATGTCCCACAGGGCTTTTCTGAAGTTCAATATTTTTATTGTGTAATCCCATTCACAGTATGAGGTGCCAGGTGAATCCCAAAGCCTTATCTGTAAAAATAATCTTCCGCATTTAGATTGGCATTTTGGCTCATGAATATTCCTGGGCACCCAAAGGGATCAAGTCTGCAAATACATGAGATCTGCTGAAAAACATGCAGTTAGTATCTTCCTGACTAGGACTCACGAGCTTAGAACACTAGATGTACAATATAAGCTTTCAAATTCTCTGCCTCCTGCAGAAGCCCCTACAGTCTTTGTTACAGAGCCACAGAATTTTTAGGTTGGAAAGGATCTTTAAGGTCATTGAGTCCAACTGTTACTCCAGCATTGCTCAGGCCACCACTAAGCTGCGTCCCCAGGTGCCACATCTGCACTTTCAGTGCACACATCTGGTCTCTTCAGTGTCTCCAGGGGTGGGGCCTCAACCCCTTTCCTGGACAGTCTGTGTCAGGGCTTGACAACCCTTTTGGTTGTCCCAGGTTAAGCCTTCCCTGATGCAACTTGAGGCCATTTCCTCTCCTATCACTCCTCACTTGGGAGCACAGCTCCCTCTCCACTCTTTTCAGTCTTATGCAAAGAACATACTCCCCTGGCAATCCTGTCTCTTGTCTGGCATTCCCTTGTTTGCGTTTGTGACAGCTGCTTCTTAGCCAGCAGATTCCTCAAGAGTGGCTTACGTGAGACAAAGGTGACAGCCAGTTTTTTCCTGCTGTCATGTGTTGGGAGGATGGGAGGATGCAGCGACAGCACAGGAGCCACAGTGTCTGGCCCCTGTTTGCTTCAGCGTGCTCTGTGTAATTCCCTGCGGGCTGGCCTGAGGTGCGGCTCATGAAATGATCCTGATAGAGCATCTCTGAGGTGGCGAGACTGGGTCACACCCGTGTCCCTGCTGCTGTCCAGAATGGCCATCCAGGAGTGTCATCCTGCCTGTGGTGGGACAACTCAGCTAAAACTCTGCCAATGGCAGGCTGGGCATGGAGCTGAGAGCCTGGCCTCACCAGGCACTGCCAGGAGCTGCCAGGGCAGCAGCGGGGCCCGTCCCACAGCAGAGGGCAGGGTGAGCTGGGGCTGGGGCTCGCAGTGCTCTGCAGTCCCCTGGCCCTGCAATGGGTAGTGGCCCTGCCTGCAGTAAGAATGTATTGCCACGTGTGCAGCAGCCTTAGAACAGGGAGATGGAGCCCAACCTCACAGCCACGTGGAGGAGCTTTATTGGGAAAGGGAGTAGGTAGAACAGGATTCTCACTCAGTTTAGATGTTAGGGGGATCTACCATCTTACAAAGGACAGATCCTGCTGAAATGGCTTCATCTTCCACCCCAGAGGAAAAGAAGAGTGCTGAGCTAGGCAGGTGTTTTATGAGTAGCTTGGGGTGAAGATATTGAAGCTGACACTTCCATAACCGCAGTGGGTAGCAGCATTTGTGGGAATTTAAGTTTAGGCTTGGCCTGGCAAAATACCTGTCTTAGGAAACCCCTGCTGTAAACTGTCAGCATAGAAGTATGTGGGTAGACAGCTCTCTTTATGGGACTCGAAGAGGTGCCATAATAGCTCATTTCAGGATAAAGTGCCTCTCAGTGCAGGCATTGGCCAGCAGCTCTTCTGATATGGTGACACAGGCCATTCATGGGGACACAGGTCACCAGCTGTGCTGGGAAAGGCCTTGGAGTGAAGATGTGCCCTCAGTATTTGTGTTGTTTTCTGCTCATCCTTATAGAAAAAGAAAATTCTCTTCTATTTCCCATAGGAAGAATATCAACTAAAAGAGGCCACATCCCTGTTTCTGAACTTTATCCAGCGAAGCTGTTTGGTAACTATTTAGCTGCATCACTCCATTGTATAAAGAATTTATATGGGGTATGAGAAAGGAATTGACTAGAACTGAATTGTTGTGACTCGTTTTCTCCCAACATTAATCAAGCAATTATTGAATTATTGTTGCACTTCCATCCTATCTCTCAGTAGCTACATTCAGGTTTGTTGTTCATGTTGCTGACATATTTACTACACACCTCTGTTCAGTGGAGTGCAGGGGGAAAAGGGCACACTTGGTACCCCTTTGGGGCACTTTAATTCCTAATAAACCCTGTTGGACCTCTCTGAGGTTTTCAGTTCCATTTCTCTTTGTCAGTCTGGCAAAGGGTTGCAGACTTGATGAGTGATTTTTATTTTTTTTTAAAGCAGAATAATGTGTCCAGAATAGTGAAAGGCATAACAGTTAAATGCGTAAAGTATCTCCAAGAGGTGTTCTTTCCTATAAAGGAAGCTGCAGGTCCTGTCCTCTCCTGGGGGAATTCTCTCCCACGACTGTATCCAGAGTGGGCAGAGCCTTCCCAGTGTGGTTTGCAGGTCTTGGTTATTACAGTATGGGTCACAGCCTCCTTTGTGCTCCAGCCCTGGGTCCAGCCCCGTGTTCCTCTCCCCAGCTGGGGCTGCAGGGGCTGCTCACAGTTCCGGCAGCAGTTCCTGCTCTGTTCCAGAGCTGTTCCTGTTACGCAGCAGCTTTTTTTTGTTTGGTGGTGTTTTTTGTGGGTTTTTCTAAGGTTCACGTGGTGAGTAGCTGGGCTGGGTGGAGGTTTCTTCCCTGTGAAAGGAAGGTGTGTGCTTTCTGGGTGTTATCTCGCATTCCTGGTTAATTAAATAGTCTGTTTGACGTCCACGAGCTGATGGGGAGTTTACCTTGTCTACATGACTGACTTCTAATGTTACCTAACCAACACTTTCCTTTTTCTTATAGGCTCCAATGCATATTACTCATAACTTGGTTATAATCTGTTGGCTGATGATCATTAAAACGTGTTTCTTGGAATAACATACACTTCAGGCTTCTAGTTCTGCTAGAATAGGTCTTCCCATGCTGTGCATCTGGAACTGGAAGAGACATTTTGTTTTACTAATCAGTTTAACCTGATTTGTAACGAATGGTTCCTGGCACTCTTGCTAAATGTTGAACCAAAACTACTAAAATAAAAATCCAGCCATTCTTCACCACTGGTATAGGCATAACTCAACATTTTAGCTGCACAGTAATCCATTCAATCTGCCAGGATTTCTCCAAAATGCAGAGTTTCAAGGGGTGAACTGGTTGGCCCTGAAAGAGGAGCTGAGGGCACAGTAAAGCATCTCCTGAGTAACTCAGGCTGACCCTCTGCAGGGTAGCAGGGAGGGGACTACTGGAAGTCCTTGTAGCTCGTTTTAAAACTAATCAAAATGTACCCGTTTAAGAGGACTGTAGGCCAGGGGAAAGCAAGGGCCGAACGGTTACACATTGCACGTGGACTGAAATACTTGGCAGGTTTGGAATACGGCATAATTTTTAAATGCATTTTTCCCCTCAGCACCTGTCTGAGGTTGCAAATATAACAAGCAGCTCCCCAGTTTTATTTCCAGGTGAGAGCTGAGGTGCAGCGAGGCTGAGAGTTGCTTTTGGGTGGGTCGAGTTACTCTGGTGTGTCCAGCAGAGGAGGGACCTGTGTTTGTCAGAGCCGGTTCATTACTGGGCAGTTTCCCCTCAGATGAGCAAATGTTTCCTTCTGTTTAAAGGAAATGCCAAAGGAGGGAGTGAGTTATTATGTGTAGGGGAAAAAGCATCGTGACAGCATTTTTGACAAACACAACTCGCAGGAGCTCGGTTTGCCAGTGCTGTGCTGTCTCCTGCTGGTGCTGGGTGCTGTGGCAGGGCAGGCACGGGCTGGAGGGTTATCAATTATTTAAGCTGTTACACCATCTAGTGGCAGCTTTTTTCAAAAAGCCTCTCAATCTTATAAGATAAAAGCAGATAATCTATTGAACTTTCTATTTCCAATTCCAACTGCATGTATAATTGAAAAGAAGTAGCTGTGTTAAGGCAAATGTAAAGGCATCCTCTTTCCCCTAAGGAAGCCTGATATTATATTCTTTCTTAACATGTGTTTACATCCTTCTTTCAGATAACATAACTCTTAGTTTTCTCAAGCAAAATACTCTTAGTTTGCAGAAGAGTTTGCTTTCAGAGAAGAAAAAGAAAATTATTTTTCTGTAAACCGAAAATGGTTTGTGCACAAAGTAATATTTATTTTTAGTTCAAAAGGTCAAAGGTTCTCTTTAAAAATGTGACTTCTAATCGGAGCTGGATTAGTGTTCTGAAGAGTAGGAATATGCACTGCATAGAAAGAGCAGTGGCAGTGGCATGGCATGTTTTTGCCATGTAAAACTGCTGATGTGCCTCACATCTGCCCTGGAGAGAATCCCAGGGACACTCAGCCGTGAGGAGCCAGCTCTTTAACCAGCTCCTGCCACTCAAGGAATCAGCCTAGAAATTGGGAGCCTTTTAAAAACCAAACAAAACCCATCCTGAATTTCTTGTATCCTTTCTAGTTCCTTAGCCTGTAGGCTGCACTCATTTCACACTTCCAAGCTTTCCTCACGATGCAGGGGAGTGGAAATATTTTCTTTTAAAATGAATACTGAGTCTCAGACGTGATTCCAGTAGCAGAGACTCTCAGCAAGGCACTAAAAATAGTGAGAGTCATGATAAAATTGCAAGAGCAGGAAGTGTTGCCTCTGAGAGGAGTGGGGAGGAATCTCAATTTGCTTGCATTCATTAACTTGGCGGCTGAAGTTAAGCTGCTTTTCCTGGGGTGCTGCTGCTTTCCTTGCTGAAAGAATGATAAAAACTGTTCACCAAGCAACCCTTGGCTGAATGCTGTAAGGTAGTTTGTCACCACCACAATAACGTGCTATTTGCAGTCCATTATCACAGCTCTAACATGTAATTCAGGCTATTTATCATTTCCTGGCTGGCTTTTGAAGGTAGACTGAAGCTGTGGGCACGCTTAATTTTCTGGATCAAACGTCACGGGTGCCAATCTCTGGTTAGTACTAATGACCTGGAGCATGTTGGAAAGATATCTGCTTTCTAAACACAGAGCTATCATGGAAAGCAGTGACTGTGCTGCCTGATCTCCCTGTGATACCTGTGGCTTCCAAAGATGCTGCAATGGTACTCGCAGAGGGAGTGCTGGCTTTGCATCTGGCAAGCGGGTTCTCCTTGCAGGCAGCTCTTTATGCTCACGTTCCTTTAATTATCCTTGAGGCACAAAAGCTTTATGATCACTGCCAGGTGTAATGCAAACAGAATGCAGCACATCTCCCTGGGAAGGAGGGGGCCACAGGGCTGCTGGTGGTTCCACGAAGCGGAACAGTGGGACAGGAGGTCCCGAAACAAACCTGACTGGCAGCTGGGTCTGGGGGTTTGTTCCACCCAGGCACCTCAGACGGGCCAAGGTCGAGCCAGGTCCTTTCTACTTGTGAATTGGAGCGTGTTGGTGCGATCCCTTCTAGCTCGGGTGAACAAGTGGTGGGAATCTAACAGCTGAGCCTCGTAAAGGAGATACCCTGAAAGTGGAAAAGGCTCTTCCCAAGGTTATGATACTTGGTATGGACAGAAAAACACCTAATCTGTGGTACCATCAGTGCCATATGTTTAGTAAACAGAGAAACTTTTCTGGTTGTAATGAATAGAAACTCTGGCTTCAGAACAAAACCGGGCTTGTTAGGCAGAAAAGAAATTGTCAGAATTTACATTTCTGAACAGTGATTTGGGGGGTGTCTATAGAAAGGTGGGTAAGTTTTCTTACTGTGAACATGTGTGGTTAACAAAGCACATTTACCTCTCTCCAAGGTAACACCTGACCTTTCACATTCTGGTTTTACTGTGTTACACTTGGAAGGTCATTCCCATCAACACTTCCATTGTCTTTTTTAATTCCGTTCAATTGGTTACAGTTTTCTTTTGTGCTCTCATTGTGCTCAGTAATTCCATGCTCCTGATGACTTGGTGATAGTTGGACATAATAAAATGCTATGATTTCTCTCAAAGTTCACTGAGATTCCAACACTAAACTGTGGTGAGGCCATTATGTCAGTAATGGAATTTTCCTGTTTGCCGTATTTTATTCTTTCCTAGACTGTAGTGCAGCTTGGTGGTGGTGAGGACTCAAGGGAGCTTAAGCCTCTTCCTGCAGGTCCATCCTCGTGTGAGGAACTGAAAAATTCTGAGGTAAAGAGTCACAGTCCGTCCTGCATATCAGAGTTAGTTTTGTATCAGAGATGTTGTTTTGAATGTTGCTGAACTGGTGGGTTCCAGTTGTTATTTTCCTACGTGTACATGAGTGAAACACAAGCAAGGTCAAAATGACATCTACCAACCAGCCACTTTTTAAATCTCAAAGGAATCCACAAGTAGAGTGTCAAAATGATATTCAGTGTTCTTGAGCAATGATTAACTTACATAACCAGCTGATGAAATACTGTCCACGATAACCTTTTCATTCCTCCTGGTATAATTTGGAATCTGAAATATTATTTGAATGATTAAGCAGATGAAAATCCTGGAAAAAATTTCCAGCTGTTGCAGTTTTGAAGCAATTCTTGGAAATAACACAGTGCCTCTCTCCTCACGGGATGTCCAGTGTTAGTGAAGTTCAGCTCCTCACATAAACACCTTCACAGTCCTTCTATTTGCATTTCTTTGGATGAACTGGAATACTCTACCTATTTCTTTATTTTGAGACATTTAAAACAAATCTTTATTGCATACTAGCAGTTTAAATAGCATTTTGATAACACTGACTAAATCCATGAGCTGGCTGGTGGCATTCCTGAAATAGCACGACAAGCTATTTCCAATACACTCCCAGCTACAGAAATGGTCTGATGAAGTTACCAAAATGGTACCTTCTCTTTGCCAGGGATTTCATGGAAGGCAGCAAGGGAGCTAGGAATGCAAATATCCTGACATTATTTGAGAATTAGTATTATAATGATCATGAATTATTTGGTTCTCAGGAATCAAGCGACCCTGACAGTAAAACTATGCTACTGGCTCCAGGAATGGAACAAAGGTTTAGTAGAACCATGGGTTTGCTTCCAGAAATGCCCAGTATTGCATATAATTTTCCTGTCCTTTGTATCTGCCATTTTCAGAGTTAAATGTGTGCTTCTGCTTAGGATGGCAACCCCATAGCAACACCATCTGTTTATTCAAATTGATGTTTCCTTATAAGTGAAACGTGGGAGTTAAATATAGCCTGACAATTACCTGACATTTTCAGAGTTTCAGTTGTTTTTCATTGCAAGATAGTAAAAAAGCAAAACTGGAATTAATTTGGATGTCAGACAGTAACTGTATTGTAAATACTCTTTTGCCAAACCAAATCCCCCAATTTTCTGTGAAGAGATGCTGCTCTTCTCTCTGCAGTTCAGCAGTGACCTGCCCGCTGGAGGGGTCTGTGTGACACACGTCACCGGGTAAGGACGGGGACTGGGAGGGATGGTCATAAATGTCACAGTGCTTGGCCCAGCCCTGGTTTGCCTTGGAAAACACCGTGCACCAGCATGTCATGCACTCAGTTTTACCCTCTCCATCCCTTGGGATGAATGAGAAGGGAACTGTGCTCGGGTCACCGCTGTAGGTTTGCCCTTCCGTAGGTGTAAGGCCCCAAATGTCAAAGAATCTCCCTCAGCATTAGAGGCAATTGTTGGATCCACCAGCCCTTGAACTGTAGCTGTGCATGGCCCTTGGGTTAGCCCTTCTAGCCTGAAAGAAGTGCCTTAATTTCTGGGAACTTTCATTGGTGGGGGTTTTGTTTTGTTTGTTTGGGGGGTTTAGCTTGTTTTCCGTTTGGGGGGGTGTTATTTTTATTGTGGTTTGGGCTTTTTGTTTGGGTTTCTCCTTGTTGTTGGTTGGTTTGAAGGAATCCTGTGCATTTTGGAGGCCTCCCTGCACACAGGAGCTCATTATCCTGTGTTTGAATACCCAAACCCAGCGCAAGACTGAGGCAGCTGCAGGTGCTTCATAGAAATGTAGAACAGAAATATCTCTCCAAACTGAGTTCCAGTCTCTGCCAAAACACATGACAAGATAAACTGATCAAACCTTTAAACTATTAATGAAAAAACAGACCGCTATGGTCACGTTAAATGAATGACAGAGCAGTGTTAATCATGGCCATGGGGAAGTGCAGTCATTCTGCTTGGGCAGGAATGTAAAATCCCACAATATCAGGCACTTCAGCCTTAGATTTGAGTGTCTGGTTTGGTTTTGTTTAATGCACAACCTAAAATGGGAATGTGAGTATTCCTCCCATTTCTACAGACTTCAGCATTGTAGGGAAGGAAGCAAAAGGAAAGAGAAAACAGGATAATTCCTTCTTAAACCCTCCTAGTGTGTGGCAAGCAGAGTGGCACTACTGAGAGTTCCCCCTGTCTCTGTGCCTTTTGTTTAAGCTCTGGGGATATGGAAATTGTTCAAGCCTGCTATCACAACAGCACAAACCCTGCCAGTGACAGCAGTGGGGCTCTTCTTCTTGTCCTACTTAGTCTGAGGTGTAGGAGAAAAGGCAGGGGAGCATGCTGTAATGATCCTGTAAAACTTCAGTTCATCCACATGAAAGGAGATTAAAATGAACTAAGAGGCATGAGTCATCAAATTGACATGCTCCACTGGATTTAGCAGCCAGCATCTAGGGTTTGTGGAGGAAAACCTGGGGAATTTTTGGCTATTGCTGTCAATAGCTGTCAGAAGAGTTGGACTGAGCAAACTGAGATTAAAAGGAAGACTATAATGCAGAGGGGAAGTTTAAAAAAAGCAACATATCTGCTTAATTGATTGCAGCCTACTTGTATACTCATTAACTGCTATTATGAGTCAATCTTCCTCTGCTTCAGATTTCCATTCTGAAGGTAGAAGATACAGAGCACAGTAACTGTTCTCCAGCCACTCCCCAATGATGTTTTACATTTTGTATCACATTTTTATGCCTCTCATTTAAATAGTGTAGTGCAATTTTAAGAAGGATGTTCTCATGGGAGAAATACGATTGGTGTTTATACAGGGAGATTAAGAGCCATCATTGAGATTCATGGAGTCATAATGAGATGGACTGTCTGATAGTGCTTTTAAATAGCAACCATCCATTTATTAACAACATTATTCAAAAATATTGGAACTAGAATTGTGCATGTCCGTGTGTGTGGGAAATAGGATTGGAACATAAAAATCTGTAAGCCTTTAAGTTGAGAAATATAGTTATTCACACACGCAGTGTTGAAATAGTGGATTCTAAAGCTTCTGCTCATTTTTTTGCTGTGTCGGGCTACCTTGCTGCTTCAGGGGGCTGAGACAGCCCACTGAACACTGAAAGAAAGCATACAATTGGAGTAGATGAAGCAGGGAAGATACATGCCAAATGGAGGAGTCTCTGTTCCTTGTTGGTGTTTGCTTGATGTAGAAGCAGGTAGCAGTCTCCTCTTCATGGCCCAGTAGAGTTTTCTCCCATTGCACAGCCTCTGCTCCTTCCAGAAATGCACATTTGTCATGGTTATGGTCCTGAGCAGGGCAGTTCCTGCATGAGTTAGAGCTTTGCCTCTGGTCACTTCAGTGAAGCCTTTCTGAATTTCTTGCCTTCCCACTGGGCACAGACAGGGCTGGTGGCAGTCGGCTCAAACCCAGCACTGCAACCCACGCGAGGCGAAGCCCCTGGCATTTGCCTCTTGGGATTGCCACGGGGAAAAACCACATTATAGTTGGCACTGGAATTGGGCTCTGAGAAGGAGACAATGGAGATGGATTAATGCTGTTCTGCAGGGCCTGTGTGCATTAAGGGATAGTGGTGTGGTTGTCAGGTGCTTTGCATTGTAAGACAGCTCTCAGCTTCCTTATGGCTTTGATGCACTTTGGGCTGAAACGCTCCATTTCTGTGAGGTGCCTCACAGTGCATTCCTGGAAAACTTTGGGAAAAAGGAGTTTGAAGACTGCCTCTTCAAAACTGCCCATTAGAGGCCTTAAAGAGGGCCCCCAAAGGCAGTATTACTCAATCACAGAATTGAAGCCTTAACATATTTTGTACCAACTCAGAGGGTGGCAGCTGATGGCGTTTGGGACAGGGAGCTCCCTGGAGTGTGTGTGTGTGTGTGTCCCCTCAGTGGGTCGGTGCCTGTGCACCTTGGCTCGCCCTGCCTTCTGCCCCCCTGGCATGCAGAGCTGCTCCAGAGCCAGGGCAGCTCTGCCCTGCTGGGGCTGCCCCAGCCTGTGTTCCAGCTCACCCTGCAGGGCTGCTTCCCACTGCCCCAGAGCCAGGGCAGCTCTGCCCTGCTGGGGCTGCCCCAGCCTGTGTTCCAGCTCACCCTCCGGGGCTGCTTCCCTCCCACTCAGGCTAAACAGCTGGCCGTGCATCCAGGCTTTGGCCAGGGCTGGGACTGGGGGGAAACACTGCCTTTCTTCTCAAACACACAGAAGTCATGGAAATGTTATTTTATTTCTGTGCTAAAAAGACAGCTGTTGTTTGTCAGCAGCACTGCATCATGGAATATATGGTGTTCCTAGTAAATCTCTGAAATACTAGGCTGGAACTGTGAAAAGCTGCAGGTCTGATAGAGTTGGGGTGGAGTTGTGGTGACAGCGAGCCAGGGAAAGAACTTGATGATACCAAATTCAGGTCATTGCAAAGACCCAACCAGCAAAGCTCAGGGTTCTCAGGTCAAGAGCCCTGGGTGGCCCCTGCTCCAGGGACTAAAGGGAAAACACAAACAGCAGAAAACTGTGTCTTCCAGGAAGTGTAGGGAGCTCTGCTATTGCTGTTGAGGCGAGTGGAAATAAAAGGAACTTACTATCTGAAAATTTGCCATTTGTTTGTGTTAATATCTCAATAAAGAGGCTGAAGAGACCATGAAGTGCTACTTGTCCAAAGCAGAGCTGCTAGTAGGTACCTGAAGGTTCTTATTTTTATTTTAATTTGCAGCTAGGAAGTAAAAACAGAAAAGGAGTGTGTGAGGGGAAGTCTGATGGTTTTAAAATGTGTTCCAGGCAGTTCAATTCATTTGGCTTCAAATGGACATGTGTTTTTCTAGGATGTTTACATGTGCTATTTTATATCTTTCCTCTTGGAGATACTAAGACAAGATTTACCTTGAAGCAGTTGCTTTGAAATGTGATCTAAATTGCCTCGTACTGGCAGTTCTGTTTTTCTAATGATGGGTCTAATTATCTGCTTTAAACTGAGAACTCACTTTGGTGAACAGCTTTATGATTTTTTCTACTTTTCTTTACTTTAACCACCAAGAGGTGGCCACCCTTGCTGATGGCTCAAATGAGTTCTCTTAGATTTTTAAGGTCACTGAGTCACATGGGTATGGACCAAAATCATTCTTTTTGCACCTGGACTTGGGCTTGGACACAATTCTAGCAAAATGAGTGTCTTTGGTTTAACAGTTTAACAGGTTTATTGTGTATCATATTTACTTCTGTAGCTGTCTATTTGTATCTTCACTACAGTGAAAAAGAAAGAAATTGCAGCTTCCTAAGGCCTACCACTTCCCTCAGTGTGATCTGTAGGGCTCTTTGCACACACAGCAAAGGTAGGCACAGACCTGCTGGCACAAGTGTTTGTCTCACCACAGCTGGAATGGATTGCTGGCAAGTCATGTCTAAAAATATAGAAATACTGTAAGTTACTGGAATTAGTTCATTATTAGGATCTATTTCAGATTGCAATAGTGATGAAAAGAACTATTGTCTGAATTCTGCTCCTTCATGGTTAACTGCAGAGAACAAACTCCCTGGAGGGATCTCGCAGTGCTTCTGGTTTATGGGCAGGAGATCCACATGAATGGAAGGGGCCTATGGGGGCTCTGCTGGAGATAATGAGTGCATCTGTTTTCTCTCCCCAAATACAGCCAGGTACTAAACTGGCTGATGATTCCATTTGGCTTGATAATTATGAGGAAGGTTATTGGACTAATGAAAAGTTCAGTCTTTCTCATTCAGACAGGTGAATTCTCACTACATGGAGAGATGGGATGTGGAGAGTAGGAAACAGATTGCTGGAAAATCCTGATGCTTCTCAATGCTTTGCTCTGAGAGAAGGCTCATAAAATGTGGGAGGTGGAGTGAGCAGTGACGAGCCCTGTGAGTGCAGAGGGAGGCTTGAGAAACAGTGCAGCTGCCTTTTCTGGGATGCTGAACTGTTTGGAGATTATGACCTGTATGCAGTAGGTGAATCCTGTTTCACTGGCTCTTAAAAAGTTTCATTTAATGAGTCAGAATTAGTTCCATGCAAGTCTGATTTCTCCCTTGCTCTTTGTAACTGCCAGAGAGGGGGAGGAGGAACATTTTAGGAAACACTGTTGTAGTCCTTTTTTCTTTAAGAGTAAACTTTCAGATGAGTTACATAATATTCACGAAAACTGAGAGTGAAACGTACTGTTTTGACCTTCACAGTCATCTAATAAGTGTTTTACAGCCATTTCAATTTTGTGTTCTTCTCAGTATCATGAAATTCTAGAGAACTAATTCTGATCAATTAAGCTTTACCCACTACTTTAAATAGAATTAAAATACAGTTTTGAAAAAGCTTTCGATGTTTTAATACTGAATGTATTTTCAGAACAGACTGTAGCTCTGTACCCATCCCAAAGAATGTACTGTTTGAGCCTCCTATCCTTGAGAGTACATTCTCTGGGCTGCCATCTCAAAGTCCCCTCCTTTGGTATGTGGTGCCTGGGTTGATCCTGTCTCGGTCGTGGCACTCCTGGAAAGGAGTGTCCATTCAGGCAATCACAGAATATGGGAAGGGACTCACAGGGACCATCCCAGCCTGATGCCCAGTCCTGCCCAGGACACCCCAGCAATCCCACCATGTGCCTCTGGCAGCCTTGGGGCTGTGCCCACTGCCCTGGGGAGCCTGGGCAGTGCCCACCACCCTCTGGGGGAAGAGCCTT
>JAWWMP010000018.1:16141957-16152168 GCA_035047865.1 Dendrocincla tyrannina | reverse complement strand
TCCTGTCATTAACCCTGCACTGACGTTGGCACCACCCTTGTGCCCAGGGATTCCTCCTGTCATTAACCCTGCACTGACGTTGGCACCACCCCTGTGTCCAGGGATTCCTCCTGTCATCAGTCCTGCACTGACGTTGGCACCACCCATGTGCCCAGGGAGTGCTTGTTTGCCCAGAAGTGTCACAGAATGACTGTGATGAGTCAGAGCCAAGTGTCCTGAGGTAACTCCTGCCATGCAGTGCACTCTGTGCTCCCTTCGAACTGAGAAAACCACAGCTCAAAATCAGTTGCTTAACTGGGTAACTTGAAAAGTCACTTCTTCAGAGGATCAAATCTTATCTCAGATTTCCAGGCCCTCTAGTGCTCTTAGTTAAGAATGTCTGCATTATGTGTACGAGCAGACTAGATGAGCTCCATGGTGTTGTCATTAAACATTCTTTCTATCAGCAAACCTCTGATGGGACCTAACTCAGCTCTTTCCCTGGAGAGAAGAAGGGAAGAAAAAAAAGCACCTGTTTAATTAAGTCTTCAGTACTCTCAGCCAAAGGTGGAATTCTTTTTCAGAGGTTTTTGTCCAGGTAACGTTTCCAGTAAGTTCTGCTGGCAGAAGCTGCCCACTATTCATGGTCTGTAATGTGGGCTGAGTTCTGCTGGGTTTGGCAGCGTTGGACAGCACGGGAGACTGGCCTGACATGGGGGAGGTGGCCAATGCTGTAGAATCTTTAGCTCAAATGTGTTCTGGGGTTGCCTGCAGTCAGCATATAGTCTGTTTCTGCTGAAGGAGAGAGGATTAATAGATCAGAAATGTAAGAGCAGCAAAAAAGACTACGGATTTTCCACTTACAGTCCAGGTTCTGAACTTAACCAGCAAACTGGGTAGATGAGTCAGTAATTTTTCAGCCGTGAGTAAACTCTACAGTAATGACTGGCCTTAGAAAGCACCCTGTCCTTTTGTGCTTTGAGATGCATGTCAGGGCTTTTTTGAGAAATAGGTTTGCCTCCTTGGATATAAAGAACTTCCTGCTTGCTCTTTCTGTCCATAAAATTTTCCTTTTCTCCCCGGGGGTGAGTAATAGCTCTGAGCTGAGCCAAAGTATAAACACAGACTGGTAACCCAGGGGCTGTCAGCAACTGAGTACTGGCCTATTAACTGCCTGATAGTAATAAGATTTTTGTTTGTAATGTTTTAATTTTCTGATTTTAAATGTCTGGAAGTAGCAGGGAGGGAGTGATGATTTTTAGTTTCTGTTCTATATTGGGGGAAAGAACTGAGCAGGAATTCGGGCTGGGAGCCTTTCCAATAGCTGGAAATAACTGGACCAAAAGAGAAGCTAAACCACCCAAACCACCAGGTTGTGCCTTGCCAAATGGTAGTTCTCATGCCACTTCCTCTCTGCACAGCAGAGGGGGAATAAACTTCTCCGGATTCCTTTTAGTGATAATTTCTCGTTGTTGGGATATTTCAGCTCATTGTGATGATTAAAGGGAATGAAGAAGGAAAACCAGTGACCAGGAGACACTTTAAGTTTAATTCAGAAAGTAAACTATGTTGGTTAACTGTTTTCTTCAAACTGTGGAGGGGGAAAAGGTGAGGGAACCAGAAAAAACCGCAGTGCCCCTGTTCCCCAGCTGTGCATCCTGCTGGAAGCACAGGCATTCCTGTCCGAGCCAGCAGCTGGACGTGGGGCAGCACAGCAGGTCACACGGACAGGTACAGTGTCCTCAGTTTGAAAAGGGTTTCTCCTTACAGATGCACAATTTAACCCAGTCCAGCCATATCCAAAGCCATATCCATGCCAAGGAATGCTCTGCTGTCACTGAGCTCAGAGCATTGGGAAAAAGCACTTAGATGAAGAAAGCAATGTTGTTATTAGAGCACTTTCCTTCTGTCATGCACATTTTGAAACACACTTAAATCTTGAATCCAGGGAAAAGAAGTATTATTATTATTGCCCCTTTGCAGTCAAAATTAGTAAATTAGGAAAATTGCATTTAAAATACGGTGGGTTTTCTCCCATCCTCTTGTTTTATAGTTACCATAAAAATCACTCCTGTTCATGTGACTGCAATACTTCACTGCTGCTGATTGCACACAAGGAATACTCCGTCAAACCTGCACAGGACTGTTCCTCAGCTCTTCCTTAGAGGGCTCCTTCAGAAAGACCATCCTCTCCTGTGCTCCACTGACCTACTTGAATCACACACAGTGTACTTGGGTTGCTCTGCTCTGCCATGTGACTGCAGTGCTCTGGACAGTCACATTCTGCCTCTTCAATGTGCTCATGGGCTTTGATGGGATCCGTGGCAGATGCTCCAGGAAGGGATGGTGCATAAGTGTGTCTTCTGGTTTTCTGTCCTTCAGACTTCTCAGTCTTCTGACCTTGTTTTAACTCTTTGCTACAAAATGCAGTGCTGAGACACCCCTGCAGGTGATGTTCTCAGGGCGCTGCTCTTTCCTTTTCAGCTGCACTCATGAGGAAGGGTGGCCCTGGGGAGCCCTGACATGTGTATGTACTGGGCTGTTGTGCCATTGCTCCAGTGAGAGGTATTCTGTGGTTTTTCATTTGATGCTTCCTCAGTCCATGCTTTCTTCCTCCTGTGGAGGTCAAACAGCACTCATTTTACTGCTCCTGGAAATGTAACCATTTATATTTAGGCATCTGCAGCAGCAGTCTGCCCTTTTTTGATATTCAGTGGAGAGGGATAGAGTTTGGGTTGTGAGTCCTCTGAAGGCTCTGTGGACTACCTGAGGAGCACAGGCTTCTCATCTGGACACCTGTATTAGGTGGCTCCTCTACTGGATGACACTAATGTTGCCTGAAGAGATTAAGTTAATCATGCATCCACCCACGGCAGGAACGGGCAGGGACTCCAGGCAGCCTCATTCCCAGACCTGTAGTTTGTCCATGCTCTGAAGGGGAGTATTCCTAGGGTATGGTGTTGCTCATGTATCCCTTTGCTCCCAAAGGCAGGGTTTCCATCCTTTGCCTTGCCATGCATTCATGTAATAGCAGTGTGTGCTCTCACACTCTTCAATGACTCAGTGCTGAAAACTTCCATTCCATCCATCTAGCATGAGAAATCAGTTAACCTTTTGGCAACAATGTTCTTATAACGGGGCCAGCTTTCCTCTCAGTGTATGTGGTAACCCCGCTAATGTCAGTAGGAGTTACATGTGCATCCAGGGATTAAGGGTCCCCACCATCCCTGTGACAGCTGCTAATCCAGCGTGCCTGGGGTGTAACCCCTGCTTCAGGCCTGAAGCAGTCCTTGCACCATTAAGTCAAACTTACAGCCCCGTTCAGGCATTGCTTTGTTGCAAATTCAAATAATGATATAGGAAGTTTAGCAGGATTCTGTTTAGTTGATTTAGAATTAGAACAACCCTAAGAAGGTAGTAATAAACTGTTCGCAGTTAGGTTCCATTTGCTACAATTGAATATGTAAGATGAGTATATTAATCTTAACTAAAGACTGACCAAAATGTCTAGCTTTTATGACTAGAGGCTGATGGAGACCTTTAAAGATTTCTTAACAATGAAAACTTGCCTCTTTGAAGTTGTATCACAGAGAAAGCAGCACCTTTTATTAGACACTTCACTTGGGTGTGTTGGCACAATGGGAGTAGGAAATTCTTTCTTGGCAGGAATAACCATTACTAGTCTTTTAACAGTTCATAGTGGTTTTCTTTTACGGGGGAGTAAAATACCTTCTCTTACGAGCCAATAGGTGAAAATATTCCTTAGCAATGTTCTTTCTATGTACATTAGGGGGAGAATTGGGTACCTACTGCCATTATGTAGAATTCCAGACCTGTCTGGTTGTCCAGCCTTTGTTTCAATCTCTTGCTCTCACGAGTGTGGAGAATTCGAGTTCCAGTGGCAGTTAAGGCATTGAAAGGGAGAGGTCAGCATTGGCATCTCAGTCACTGGGGTTCCTTTTAATAACATGTCCCCAGAAGCCCACAACTGTTGTCTTATTAACTGCATATCTTGTGGTGTCTCCTCACCTTTCTTTACATCTTTCTGAGTCTCTTCAGCGTCTGCTGTCAGATAGCACTCTCAGGCTGAACACATTAATCCAGAAGAAAATTTACCTTTCAGTAGTAAAATATTTGACATTACCATCACCTTTGAAAGACAGTGTTTTGTTTGCTCTTTTCAAGGCTCCTGCAAACTGAGCAAAATGGATCTCTACTTTTAATTCTTATGACTTTGTAAAAGCTCTTAGTGATCAAAAGTCATAGTTTGTTTCTTTTCAAATCAATGGTCACAAACCTGCTATTGATTCTATGATTTTTGGAACATAAAAAAATTTTGGTACCTTTGATTACATACAAAAATTGTGTTAGGAGCTTTCTATTCAGCAGGGGTCAGGAGTGCAGACAGGTATTCTTTCACTACTGCTGGTTTATCTAGTACATGACCAAGTCCCATCTCTCACAGTAATATGGTAATTCAAGGGTAATTCTCTCTTAAGGAAGTTGACATGACCCTCACTGGTAGGTTACTGTCCATGTCCAGAGCTGACTGTTCCAAGTGCTCTCTATCCATGCACATAAGCAGTTATCTTCTTGCACAAGTTCTAAATTTTGTACTGAGAGACTCCTTTCTGTTCATCGAGATCCAATGGATTAGGAAGTTTTGCCATGGCATTTTGAAAAACCGATCTATTTCTGAAATATCAGCCAAAAGTATGGTCACTGTTACAAAGCAAAACTTGCCCTCTAGGGACCCTGATTATTTATGAATCAGGAATGCTTACTGTGCCCCTTATGCACATGGTGCTGACTTTTTAGCCATTCAACTTGATTTAAGAATAAGAAATAAAATCTTTAAATTGGAATGTCACGTCCCCTTTGCCTGTGACAAACAACTTCCAGAGCCTCTCTACCTGCCGGAAGGGTTGTTTAGAGGTGGGATACGATGTTCTACATCACAGCTCTGCAAACAGAGATCTAGAAAGCACGTCCATGGATTGGGAACGCGTCGAGGGGTGGGCTCTCCCCAGCAGGGTGTCCCTTTGCAACATTCTGTAGTGCCACGCCTTGTTAATACTAAGAGCATTTTGTTCATGAAGCTCCAGTCATACACTCGTGGAAGTGTCCTAAGCCAGGTATCCCCAGGGATATTTGAAGTGATCCTCTTTTCTCCAGTAAGCCCCAAAGCCATTGCAGCTCTGCTCTGAGTTTCAGTGCAGCAGAGTCATGTCACAGTGATTCTGTTCTGTGCCAGATTTTACTGCAGAATTAACTCTCAAACATCTGTAGAACAAGCCTTCTTGCATGCTGCCTGAAAAAAAGTGGTGTTGTTTGTGTGGGTGGCATTTGTCAGTCTCCTTGGGAGTGTCAGAAACCATATTGTATTATTTTTAAAGTCTCTGAAGGCTGATAACAATCTGTCTGCGACTGCAAAATAGTAATCTGATGTAATGATGGGAGAAATAAACTTCCCAGCTGACCTGACAGAAAAATGTGTTCGTGTTGAGTAGATATTTCCAGACTTAACAAGGAATAAAAGCATTTGGCTGACAAGAAGTGCTGATTTTGGTGACACTCATTAATAAGAAGAGCTTTAAGAATCAAATTAATCAGGAAACAGCTAACCTTTTCTGGGTCCCAGTCTCCCAGGACAGGAGGAGGAGGGAGAGGTAATCAGTCTGATTTGTCCCCCTTCCCCTGTTTGTTGTGGCCTGCAGTGTATGTGCCTTAAAGAGGGCAGAATTCAGCAGCAAAAATCCTGCTGATTTGAGCTGTATAAACACAAGGAGGAGAAGCAGCAACTCAAGGAGCCCTACTTTTAAGTACTACTAGCTACAATTACTCAAAACCAGTTGAAAAACAGTTACTTCACCTTCTTTCTAGTTCAAGTTAAATCTTCTGAGGTGTTCTTAACCTGAGAAGGTTCTTGCCTTTTCAACTGACCTCTGTGTATGGGGAGGTTTATTTGTTTCTTTTAAGCTTTAATTTACATCTATCTGTGGATACTGTTTGTTAAAACAGAATAATAAGAAGAGGTTTTTCATTAGAAACTCTTCCAGGTGCTCCAGCGCTACCAGCAGAGGATCATTAAGGGCTATTTCTCATGTGGCAGTCTTAGAAGATTGACTAGAGGAGTTGCTGGGGATAGTTTATTGTGTCTTCACTTTATTAGACAGTTTCTGGAAAACCTTCTGTTGGACTGCAAGCATAACTGCCTTGTTACCTGAGCGTGCAAGTTGTAACTGCAGTCTGTGCATTTGTATCTAGTCTCTAATGATCTTGCAGTGATAAGAACAACGTAAGTTGTGCTTACCATTTATAGTCGACATCAGTCTCATAATTGAGTTAGTTTTCCCCTTAAATTACATTTATTAGAAGGGGTCCATTTTTCATTTCTGCTGTATATAGTTTAAATTGTGATGCATGACTTGTCTTTCACAGCTTTGTCCCAGTTTCCATGTTTTCTGAAGCAGGAGTTTAAAGTGGATACCTCTTTATATTAAAAGCAAAGGACATGGAATAGAAATGAAGTTATTCTATAAAGTTTGATATATCTAGCATAGACCAATGAAGCCTGATTAGATCCTTTATTCCACAATTTGTTTTGCCATATATGTATATGCATTTATAACTTTTTGTTAGCTCCAGAGTGTCTGTGGCCCTCTGAAGAACTTGCTGCAATCAGTGATGTGTAGAAATGTGGACAGGCTGAAAGCAAAAGTATGATGGATGAAGAAAACATCAAAGCATGTCAAGGAGATATGCAGCAAATGCTGCAGAGGGAACCTCATTCCCAAAGTTAAGGTTTCAGCCGATTTTCATTTAAGCTCATTTTCTCCGCTAAATTTTATGAATCCTGTGTTTTGATCATTTTCTACAAAATAGCTCTTTCCCATCCAAATTTGGAAGTAAGATGTTTGGGCTGGATTTATGTCATCAGAATGAGGGTGGGCAGGCCCTGGCACAGGGTGCCCAGAGAAGCTGTGGCTGCCCCACCCCTGGAAGTGTCCAAGGCCAGGTTGGACGGGGTCTTGAGGAGCCTGATCTAGTGGAGGGTGTCCCTGCCCATGGCAGGGGGATTGGAACTGAATGACCTTTAAGGTCCCTTCCAACCCAAACCCTGCCTATGATTCTGTGATCCCAGACCATTTTCACCAGGACAGGAATCTGTCTGCTTATGGAGTGGTGTCCTGGTGACAGCCAGAATTAATGACCAGTGTAGAACATCAGCTGTGCAGACACTTCTTTCATTTCTTCCTCCTGTGCTTCTGTGCGGTTATGGAAAAGATACAATGGATTTTGCAGGGAATGCCAGTCATATGCCTGCTTCCCTTCTCTAAAGCCTGGAAATCTAAGATCTGTGACTGATTTGTGATCTCTGGGGATCTCTGATCCTGATCTTTGGGGACTACTGCATACCTGCTTTCTAATTCCAAGAAGGGCAAGATGTTCAGATGAGAGATTGCAGTATTTGTTGCATCTCTTTGGACTAATGAATTTTGGTTCTTGAATCTGTTCAGACTGCTGTTTTTGGAGATTGGAGACGCTACCACTTCCATGGAGGCAGAACATAATGTCCCCAAAGTATGCAAATGCTTCACCTATGCATGTTCATGCTTCCTCTGGGACTTTGACTGTTAGAAACGTGTTTGTTTTCCTTTATTGATGGCATAAAAGAAAGTTTAGCTAGTAGCAAGAAAAGATGAAGAATGAGGGAACTTCAGACCTCAAAGGACAGCCTCTGCCTGCTGATCCTGTGGACCTGGCCACCCTTTCCTTCATTAAGGCACATCTGGCTTTGCCTGAAAGAGGAACTGGCCACTTCCATTGCAGTGACCATCTAAATGGGTCCCTGACTCTGTGTCACCAGCTGGGGCCTTCAGATGAAACTGTGGATGGATCTCTGGGACTGTGCAGCTTCTCTGAACTCTTTGTAGAGCATCTTCAGTCCTGAGGCTTCTAGAGCAGCCACCTGAAAGTCACATCCCCAGACGAATTTCCCTGACAAGGCAAAAGGACTAGTGCTTTCAGCAAAACTCTGCTAAACTGTTCAATCTTTTACAGAACCCTCATGATCTGGGGATCACCTGTAGGGCAACCTGCACTGACAATGGCATCAAGGAAAAAGTAAAAGTATGTCTTCCAGTAATTATGGTTCTTTTTCAGTGTGTTATCCATACCTTTCACAGTTTATTGTCCTTTGCCATGCTTAAAGGATGCTGGACTTTTGGGAGGAACTTGAGAGCACAGCAGAGAATGCTGCCTGCCTAAGTAACCTTCAGTCATGAGCATGAAGAATTTCTCTAAGGACAATAGAGGATGGGAGGGGCAAAAAAGGAGAGTTCATTTTATTCAGGCCTAAAATAGTATTGGACAAAACTCTTGGGGTTTTTTTTTGTCTGTCATGGTTTGCCAAAAGCCAATAGCTCAGTGCATGTTCAACAAAAGGTTCTACATGGAATAGTTGGAAAATTTTTCAAATATTTTCTTTTCTGCCCTCCACATTAGCTGTAAAAGGAAATATTTTGCAAACATATGAGGTTCTTTTGGGGGGTTCCACAATACTATTAACAGATATTGGGGTTCTATCAGAGAACTAGAATGTAAGTAACTCATCTGGTTTTCTTCCCTCACCATCAACCCTCACTTGTTTGTGATATGAAAATGCATATCTGCAAAACTGTCTTCATGTGTCACCAGATGTACTTCTCCAGATGTGGTGTTGGTGCAGAATGTATAATGTTTTGGTTACGTTTGGTGTTGCCTTAAGGATTTGGTGTTGCTTTATTTGGCACTGATTGGGTGTCATCTGTAATAGGCTGATTTCAGGTGAGAACTCTCAGTGTTTCTAGATAAGGAGGCCTTTCTTGAAGAAGTGCTCCTGTAGCTGGGATTTTCCTCCCCTCCTATTCTATGTGTTTTGCTTGGTTCTTGGTCTTGCATGATAAGTGGAAAAGGGGAATACTCAGTTCTAGAGCTATGTTCCTTAATCCATTTCCTTTTCAACCTCAGTGTTACTGGAAGAGTGGAAGCTAAAGGCTGCTTTGGTGTGGGGGAGGTAGTTTTAATGGGGTGAGATAGAAACACCTATGTGTGTACTGAAGTACCTGGAACCAGGTTATTTGGGAAGCTGCTGTAGGCTGGAGCAGACTTTCCTGACCCCTCGGGGGTAGAGAACGTGAAATGGCCAGACAGGAGGCACAGGGAAAGCAGAAACTGAGGCTTCCTAACAGACCCACCTGGCAGGGGGTGAAACCAAACACGGACCTTTCCAGAACGACGATGGAGACAGGGAGGAAGCCTCGCTCCCCATCTCCCATCGCCCGCCTGGGCCGGGGGAGCGCTCGAGGTGCAGGGGGAGCTGCGGGGCCACTCCGGGGCCGTGCGGGAGCACCGCGGCCGATTCCGCACCCCGCACATCGCATATCACACATTGCACATCGCGGCTGGGCCCGCACACCGCAGATCACACACCGCAGATCACACACCGCACATCGCACATTCCCCACGGCGCATCGCACCCTGCACATCGCATACCGCACAGCACACATTGCACATCACGGCCGGGCCCGCACCCCGCACATCACACATTGCACATCACACCCCGCACATCACACCCCGCACCTCACGGCTGGGCCCGCACCCCGCACATCACACCCCGCACATCACACCCCGCACATCACGGCTGGGCCCGCACATTGCCCACCGCACCCCGCGGCCGGGCTCTCACGTCTCACCCTGCACACCCCACTCCGCATCCCGGCTCTCCCCCGTGCCCCGCACCCGTGCCCCGGCTCTCCTCCCGCACACCCCGTCCCGGCGCTCCGGGTGCCGGCCGGGGGGGCCGTGCGGGGCCGTGCGGGGCGGAGCGGGGCGGAGCGCGGCTCCGGCTCTGCGGGCAGCGGGAGGGCCGGCCCTGCGGCCGGTGACTTCATGGGAAGGAGGCGGCGGGAGCGAGGTGGGTGTCGCTCTCCGGGGGCTCTGCAGGGCGGGCGAGGGGACAGCGCTGGCCGAGGGCGCAGCCGGGCTCGCTCCCCCCTGCCCGGCCAAGGGAAGATGGAGCTCGGGTAGTGGGGGCTGGCGGGAGGAGCGGCGGCAGCAGGTAAGGGCTGTTCTCCTCCCCCTCGTCCTCGTCCTGCCGCCGTGCCCGCCGGGCCGTGTGCCCGCCGGGCCGTGTCCCCGCCGCAGGTGGCACAGGTGCCCTGCCCTGCCCTGCCCTGCCCTGCCCTCCC
>JAWWMP010000018.1:16121455-16141857 GCA_035047865.1 Dendrocincla tyrannina | reverse complement strand
GTTTGGTGCCCCGTGCTGGGGGGCTCAGGGGAGGGGATTTGGTGCCCGGTTTTGGGGGGCTCATGGGAGTTGGTGGGGGTTTGGTGCCCGGTTTTGGGAGGCTCATGGGAGTTCATGGGGGTTTGGTGCCCCGTGCTGGGGGGGCTCAGGGGAGGGGATTTGGTGCCCGGTTTTGGGTCACTAAAGCGAGTTGATAGGTTTTGGTGCCCGGTTTTAGGAGGCTCAGGGGATTTGATAGGGGTACGGTGCCCCGTTTTGGGAGGTTCAGGGCAGTGGGTTTGGTGCCCGGTTTTGGGAGGCTCAGGGCAGTGGGTTTGGTGCCCGGTTTTCGGAGGGTGAGAGGAGTTGATGGGGGTTTGGTGCCCGGTTTTGGGAGGCTCAGGGGAGCCAGGAGCGGTACCTGCGGCCCCCGGCGGGGCTGGCAGAGCGCTGGGATCGGCTCATCCCGGTGGGATCGCCCTTGGGAGGCCGGGAAGCCTCTCAAAGTCACCCCTCCTGCGCCGCCGGGGCCGGATGGTGCTGAAACACCGCCGGGGCCGGTCAGGGCACCCCGCCGAAAGGTTATACCGGCGGCAATTAATTAAGTAATTAATTAGCCGGCCACCTGAGGGGTGCCGGAGCCACGGGGATGGACGCGCACGCTGCCTTTGCACCGGGGGTACCGGGACCACACCGGGGGGTACCGGGGGCAGTCCCCACACAGCCCACCCCCCGCCCGGGGACCCCCGGCCCGGCGGGCACCGGGGCCGTACCTCATACTGGATGTACTGCTTCCGCCACTCCGGGGTGATGTGCGCCGCGAGGTGCTCGGCGAACTTCATCCTGCCGCCGCCGGCGGGCCGCGCTCGCCCCGCGCCCGCAGAGCCGCCCGCGGTGCGGGGCTCGGACCCGCAGCCCTGGGCCGAGCCGGGCAGGCAAAGCCGGCGTTCAGAAACGCCTCCCGCTCCGTGCCGGGGATGCGGGAGCGGTGCCGGCTCTGCCCCCGCCCCGGCTCCTCCAGGAGCTCCGGGAAGCGCTTCTGCATTGCAGACTCTCGGCGGAGCTTCGCGCCCGCAGCCGCGGCGTTCTGCGCCGCAAGGAGCCCCTGCCCGGCCCGCAGGCTCGGCAAGGCTCGGCCAAGAGGCCGATTGGGGCAGCTGGGATGTCCTTCTGTGTTTCTTGGACCGTGTCCGGACGTTCGGGGCATTGACCTCATTCCGATAACTATTAGATGTGCAGGTAATATTTGTTCTCTTTCTGAAAGAGCTACAGAGGAGTATCTGTCTGGATTTGTGTGATTAATGATCATTTGAAGTTCATGGGGTGCAGTGAGATATAATGAGCGTATAAAACATAATGCAGTGAGCCACACAACCTTACATAATCTAAATTTTAAAAGCTACCTACCCCTACGCTTACCCTGGAGGTTGTAGGAATACGTCTGTTCTAAGCTCATTTTGTACCTTTCTGACATAAAGATGCAGAGCCCACTGTGAGCCGGTGCTGAAAATAAAAGGATAAATTGTTGGCTACTTTTGCTGTAGTTGTGCCCCTGTAAGTTCCCCTGGCTGGGCAGTGGCATGCACACCCAGTGATGCCCACTGGGCACGCACAGCTCCGGCAGGAGGAGGGAATGGCCTGCTCTGCATCCCGGGGATGCGCCTTTGAACTGGCCACCAATAACATAATCAAGGCATATTTTAATAAACTCCAGACTTCTCTGCCTAGGCCTGAATAGGACTGCAATTTCTAATATATAGATATAAATTTAATGTAAACAGAAAGAAACCTTTCACACTTTTCATTTGACCTTCAGCATCTCAAACAAATGCTTGAAACTGATAATCAGGGCAAGTGTTTTGGAATGGACTGGCTTAAAATATGTTGGTGGATGCAACATATACAGCTCATATCACATCTTGGGTGACACACAGTCAGTGTTCCGAGCTCTGTGTCCAAAGGAAACTAATGCCTCATAAATTTGGCCCACATTTTATTTTAACTCAGTCCTTACAGATGACATTGACTTTAATAAAGGTTGCTATGGCACAGATTTAAAGTAAAGTATATTAAGCTTCTGGAATTGAAACTGCTGTTGGTAGGAAAAGTGTTGTTATTTACAATCTGTTTTTAAAAGATGAGTGTGTTCGCTGGTGAGGCTGCAGCTGGCTCTGTTCTCTGCCGTTGGTGGGAATTGACTCAATGGTCTCCTTTCTATGGATGGAGGCCAGATTGTTCCCCGCTATGACTGTGCTGCTCACACAGGGGCAAACTAGACTCTTCCCATTTGAATGTGAAATAGAAGTGAATATCAGTGCCTGGATCTCTGGGAAACTTTCTCTTGCAAGCCTGGATGCTTTTGCTAAGGCTGCAGCACTGAGGGTGGTGTGGAGCACAGGACCAGTGTGGGCTGTGTGTGCCCACACAGGCGTAATCATCGTGTGACACAGGGGAGAAATGGCACTTTAGTGAATCCTCTTCTTTTGTGATACCGCGTTTTTATGTCTGTACTTTTACAAGAAACTCAGTCATTTTGGGGGCAACTTAATTCGTGTACAATATAACAACAGTTTAAGAGTATGAGGCTGGGTGGTGATCAAGTCTAATAGACTCATTTTGGTCTGTGTGTATAGCGCAAAAATAAGTGATTGTTTGCTTAATCATAGTATATGTGTTTTGTAAAAGGGTATTCTTCTGCAAATGGATTCCAGAAGATTTTAGTCTTGGTTCACCAATACAGATTCATGTAGGGGCGGTGGTGGCTGGGTGTCACAGCCCCCAAGGAAGTGTGCAGTGAGCAGGTGGGAAGGTGCTTTGCTCTTCCCTGAGGAGCCTCCCTGGGCATGTTGCCTCGGCCCTGGCACATCTCCCTTCCTGGCACGTTGGCACACTCAGCAGAAAGGCCCCTGAGCGGGTGGGACTCCAGGGAAGGGGGTTTATGGAGCTGGATACCTGCAGGCTACGAGCACTGGCTCTGGTGCCACCAATGCAACCGGTGTGCAGTCATTGCCAGAGCTGCCCTTTATGTTACTTTTGAACAAATTAGGGACTGTGTCTTAATCAGCCAAAGTGCTATATATAGCACATCTCATTTAAATTAAAACCATATGTTTTAAATATAATCCCTGTGGTGTCTTCAGGTCACTTAGAGTCTTGATGACTTTATTGGTGTCATACTGTGTTATTTTGTGAAAAAATGTTTGGGTTTTTTTAAAAATTAAATTTATTATATACTGCATAGACACATAAGAACCTTAAAAATGTGTATCCCATCTTGCTGTTACATACTGTTATTTAGATTATTATTGCCTTTAGACACAGCAACCTTCTGTGGTCTTCACAGGAGGAGAACAACACTGGCAAGGCATTCCCTCATAGTTACGTGTGGAGAGCAGGAAAGGACCAAGGGAACTAGCAGAATGTTTGTTTCCAGGCAGTCTAGACCTCATATCTTGCAGTGTTTAATGAACTCTTCTTCTGTTTAATATATTCTGTGTTCTGAAAACATAATGAAATCTGAGTCTCCTTTTGACTTGAATTTCATAAAATATCTTGGGATTCATATTAAGAAAAAATTAAACATAAACTTTTAATTAAGCAAATGGCAAGCTTAAAATACCAAGTGCAACTGTTATTAAAGTGAGGACTGGAAGCAGAAAAGGGTGGTTGTTGTTGTTGTTGTTGTTGTTGAAGATTTTGTATTCTGCTGGTTCATTTATCTTTGCTATGCCCTGCACAGGCAAGCAAATGCATTCATAGATATTGAGACAAAAGCATAGAGCTAAAAGTGGATCTTCTGAACAAATGAGTCAGGTTGTCCCAAGGAAAAAGCTGGGAGATGTTAACCTGGCTGCTTAGGTGGTCTGAAAATTCAGCAGTGGAGTCTGAGGCAAGGGTGGAAGTTTCCCAGCTGAGGTGAGATACAAATATTGCACAGATGTTCTCTTGCATCTTCTGTGGTTCTGTGGCATTGATTTCCTAAGACAAAGCATGGCACAAAACTGAGAAGTGTCCCCAGATGAGATGCCAGAACTGTCCTCAAATCCTTGCTAGTAATTGACGGGTTATATTTTAAAGGCAGATTAATTAGTATATGCATGTATATATATTAGTATGCAGATGTATATACATGAATTAGTATGTACATATATATACAATATATACATGTAAATGTAACAGTACAGCTTTTTCCCTGTCAAACCTTTCTAGACTCCATGTTTAGTTGTCCTTCCCCAAGTCCTGACCGAAAATTCCAAGTCTGAAAAGCATGGAGGTCTCAGAGATATGAAAGACCTGAGTTACAGGTCTGTTTTCATACTTTCCCAACATAACTGCTTCTGTGATCGTTTCGGAGTACTTCTGATTTTAAGTAGTTTAAGAAGACAAGGCTAGTTGTGATGTATTTCGAGCCTTAGTCTCATATTACTCAAGTTTCTTGTTGTTCTTCTGTTTGAGGCCAGTGCCATCTACTTTAGGATACTGTTATACCAGGGACTTTTAGTCACAGTGCTTTACTGTAGTGTTTTACTGCAGAATATATTATTGACATGATCCTTATTTATTTAATATCTCTGGGATGCACCCTGGGAAAAGCTTTAGACATGAAATAGAGAACTTTTTCAACTTGCTTATTAGAGTTCATTAAAAGGGTTTATAAATTCATATATTATTTTAGAGCATCTCAGCCTTTTGAAATACTTTCATTGAAAAAATCAGAAATCTCAGGATAAAATTATGAATTTGCTCTAAGATAGTTTGAAAATGTATTTTAGAGATGACAAGAAGGATTGCTATTGCTGGAAATATTTTTTCAATGCGCACAAGGGTTTTTTCAGAACGAGCATATCTGCAAATACTTCATGGTACATTTAGTAAAATAAGAATGCTTTCCCTTGTATGTTGAGAATTTCATTGTCCAGAACACTGAGTTGTGCTGCTCTCTCGTCCATGATTTCAGTCTTACATGTGAGGCTTCAATTTTGCTTGTACAGAGAACAAAATATATTTTAGTCCAAAGGGTAAAGTGGCTATTTTTATCTGTCAGTGTTTTGCAGATAGTTCTCTACAGTGATTTTTTTTGGTTTGTTTTTTTTTGCTTGCACACTCTTTTAGGATCTGCTGAGTAATCATTAGCTTTGAGCAGTTAATCAAAGAAGGGGCAAACCCCATGTAGAAACAGAGCAAGCTGTGAAAGAATGTTGGTGCTCATTTTGGTCACCATGCTTATATTTCCACTATTGTTTTCAGAATTAGAGTAAGGAGCACTAAGAACTTGTTCTTTAATTATGTGCTTGAAATATCACATTTCTTACCTTGATGTCTGTTGACATTCTGGCCTCTGTCATGGGGAAGTTTACCCTGGATACTGCTGTGTGTGGCCAGGAGATGGAATACTGGGATGGCCTCAGAAATGTGCTCTAATGCCTTTGATTGGAATGGCAAGCTGCCACGGTGATAGTGCCATAGAAACAGGGAAATAATCACTGCCTATTAGCAAAGCTGAATGAAAAAATCCTTCTCTATTTTTCTATCTTTCATGTTTCAGGACTTTAGAAGGAATGAAACTCTGCTGATGTTATATTCCTGATTGAAAAAATACGGAACAACTTGCTCTGCTGTGCATTACACAGGCTAAGGTTAAGGTTAAGGTTATTGTATTGGCTAAGGCTAAGGTTATTGTATTGGTATTGCTGAAACATTAAATGCATGGACGACTTCTAGTCTCAAGGGCATTGGAGCAGAGACCTTCCTTACAGCACTGATACTTGTTGTTAAGTCACTTTACTCTCTTCCACTGTGATTACTTCCTAAATAGTGCAGGAAGCACTTCAGCCAAGAAGGGCTCCGACTGTCCCCCAGCCAGAGCCCAGTAATGAACACCCTGAATGTGGGAGCCTGGCGTCGCAGAGGGTTTGGTCTGTCTCGATCTCCACAAATCACGAGCACAGGAGTGCCAAGCAAGATCATATGGCAGTAATATCCTTCCTGCCTTAGCCTGCCCCATCTCTTTTGAGATCTAGTCAACAAAAACAAAGTGCAAGACAGTCTCTCACTTGCATTGCTCTGTCTCTTGGTTGGAATGAGTCATTTCTCTATTACTGGGTAGTGACTCTATGGGGTATTTACACCCCCCTGGAAGTTGCTAACCAAGGACATGGAAGCAGTGGGCCCAGATATGTCTGTCTAGGGATATACTCATTACATTTCTGTGCAAACACTTACTTTGCCTTCAGAGTCTCGGAGGGAGTGCAAAGGAGCTTTTGTCCTGTATTAAGGTAGCCTGTTAGCACTGAATCCATGTAAAGGACACTTGTTTAATGGTGGTAAAGCTGAGTTTATTAGTTAGATTTATCCTGTATTAAGCAGCAGACAGCAAAAGTAAACACAGACTATCAAACTGTACTCTTAGATACAGATATGACAGCAGTTTCTCTGATCAGAATAACATCTGAGAACAGAACCCAGAGCAAAGCACTGCAGATGGATGTGTCAGGAACAGTAAGGCTCAGATCTGCCATCCCTTTACAGAAACCTGCCCATCTCTTACCTGAGAATATGAAATATTCCAGGAGCTCTGAGTCTTAGAGCTGTTACATTGCCAGTTCCAGAGAAGAGGACCTATAGGTGTGTTAAATAACATTGTGGTAATGGGAAAAGATTGGTTTAGTGTAAAGAATGTATTGATTTAGCAAACTATAATTAAGCATGAAGCAATGAAATCACCTTCATGTCTCTCTAAATAACTCGTTACATCTTTCTCTCTGGAAGAGTACAAGTGATTTCAAGGAAAGGCAGGGCATAAAGGGAAGGCACATTTATGAAATTCCAACAGAAAGAATGACAGAATATACAACCCAGAGATAAAGTTCTCATGTGGGTGGGGAAGATTCAGGGAGTATGATAAGCTCAGTTCTGCAAGTGCAGCTGAGGAAGAGCTGGAGGTGAACTTCCCTTCAGCCACATGAACAGAGGGAACATACAATGGAACAGCCTCCTCTAGAAGGCCAGAAGGATACTGTCACAGAAAGTCAGGTTGATACAGTGTGTGCCCTTTATTACATTGAGGCTGTTTGCTGTTAAGAAATTGCCATTGAAAAGTAGTTTCCTTTTTCATGAAACCTGAGTATTAGTAATGTCTGAGCATTTACAAACTGAGGATTCAATTCAGGAAATATGAGGTTAATCTGAAAATTCAGAATTTAAGTGACCAATCACAACAGTTAAGGTGCTTTATATCAATTTTGGTGTTTCACGTTTGGTTTTTCAATAATCATAAAACCAAGGCTTGAAATAACACTGTGGGAAGGGGTGTCAGTGCCAAGGTGTGGGTGACACTTTGCCACAAAGACCTGGGGTACCGTGAGTTACTCTCACAGCTTCTTATTGTGCATATTTTGATATCACAGGAGGCAAGGGAAGAAATCAGATATTCTAATATTGGCCTTTATTCAGTGTCCCTTCTGTGTT
This sequence comes from Dendrocincla tyrannina, assembly GCA_035047865.1. NCBI lineage: Eukaryota > Metazoa > Chordata > Aves > Passeriformes > Dendrocolaptidae > Dendrocincla > Dendrocincla tyrannina. The sequence continues at coordinate 16,134,411 of JAWWMP010000018.1, read as the reverse complement.
GAAAGAGCTGTGTGAAGGAGTGAATTTTTGAGGCGTGTGGTTGGGGGTGTCTCAGTGCATGGGAGCACTGGAGGAGCTCAGTGTTCCTTAGCAGGAGACAGGCTAATCCCTCAGGCTGCTTTACATGAATGCATACACACCTCAGAGGTACAGAACTCACATCTACGTTTAGAACTGAAGCTTCCTTAGGGGTTTAACTTGTGGTTCTGTTCATTGCCTCAAGACAGACTTTCAAATAAGGTAGGAAAGGTTGTTTGCACTCATCTAAATAATCCTCCTCTTCTGAGAGGCAGTCAGAAGCGCTTTACTGATTTGCTTTTTCTCTCATATTCTTCTCTGTTCAGAATCATACTTGTATCTCTCTGCTCTAACATTCCAGTCTGAGGATACTCAGTAGATAAGGACCATATAACAATGTGGGGCAGGAAATACAAGGAAAGATGCTCGTCAGTGTATAGTCAGACTGTAAGTTCTCAAAGCAGAATATAATCAGGATTAATAAAAGGATGCATCTTCTTGGCAGGAATAGGAGGAGACTAAAGGCTGTGCAAAACCATCTTGTATGAAGGTTCTCTTGAAGAAGCCCCATGCAGAGGTCTGTAATGTCTCCTGGGCAACACAGTTTACGTTTTTATAATTCTGCATTGTCCAGGATTTCTTCTGACATCGACAGATAAAGCACGTGCAGGAGAAAGAGCAGCATCATACAGCCATGCTGTTTGTAACAAAATCACTGTGTTGTCTCTCGGGGCTACATCGTCTCTGTGAGGGGAAATAACTCTCTTCTATTCCTTAATCCATCCCAAATACTTTTCTCAGTGGCTTTACCTTTCAAATGGAAAATCCTGGAAATCAAATGGAAACTGGCGTAGGAGGGTGGCTCAAAGAGTGGCTTTCAACAGTGGGTCGCACCTTGCATCTCGGGAGTTGTGGCTGGGAGAATTAATAAGAACTTTGCAGTGGGGTCCGAGTCTGTGTGAACTGGCTTTGTGATTATGAACACATGCTCCAAACTATTCATTGCTTGCTGCACATGAAGGAATCCTCTCTAGAGCAAGCCTGTGCTGCTGATCTGCTGGCTCGTGCCCCTCCCTGCAGTGATGCTTTGCTCCTGAGCAGGCTGCCCTTGCTGCCCACCAAGGGAGGATGTGCTGGTTTCTGCAGACACGTGGTGTGTGGTGGCCCTGGGAGCCCTGAGGGATGTGCACCCACCTTGGTGCTGCTCCCCTGGCTGCTCTCCCTCCCTGCTAGCACAGGGCAGGGGCTTGGGGCGAGCTCTGAGCAGCACAAAGGTTGCACTAGTAAAGGGTAGCCCTGAACTAGCATGGAAATACAGATCACTGACTGTGGCTGCCCCCAGGGAGGAGCAGGCATGCCTGGGCAGCAGGGCTGGGAGTACCTGCAGCTGCTGAGATGATTATCCAGCTGATCAGCTCCTGAACTTCTTTGATAGAGACTTTAAGAAACAGAACCATTATCATTCTCCTTCCTCCAACTTTGCCTCCTAAAATATGCTTAACATGAAAATGGGAGCAATAGTTCCTTCAAGAGCTGTTCAGTTGTTACATTTCTTTCATATACCTCTCATATTTAATATAATATGCTTTTCCATCCAGTATAAATAGAGAGATATGTACTCATCAGAGAAGATATTTCCAAAGCCTTTTGCTCGTCATTGAATTTATCTTTACAGCTGTCAAAGCAAAATATTAAGTATCTGTCTTTGGATTTCATAATGAAGTTTATTTGTATAAAAAGATGGTTCGTTTTTGTGAGGAAAAGGTTGAAAGAGCACATAATTATGCATTTTGGGTAGAAATAGTTCTGTGACTGGTTTAACAGAAGTTGGATTAACATGTAGACATGTTTTCTGTGAACCATTTTTCTTCTGTGAGTCTGAGACTTATCAATGGAGGAGAAAATGATTCTGTAACAAATTCCTTGAGAACTGGAGAAAAAGAGGTCTGGAGCTTTCAAAATACAAACCCAATCCACCTCCTCCAGCCCACTGGCATGGGCCTTCTCTCCTAGTAAAATAAGGGCAGAAAATAGCCTTTGAGTTGTGGAGTTCTCAGCATCTTTGGTGGAAGATTAGCTCAGAGGGAATCACTGTGGCAGGAAAAGACATTTGGAGCTGAAATGCTAAAAGAGGGGATGGCCAACAAGAGGGTTTAGTTCACTGCTATTCCTGTTGCTCTGCTCTTACCCACAAGACAGTCTTTGGCTGTCAGAGAGTTTCAGATGAAGTCCCAGATGTTTTAAAACGCGACTTGTGACTAATATCTATGGAAAAAAAGTCTATTTTGAGGTGCTTGAAATGATGCCCTGTCAGTATATTCACTTTTCAAGTGGGGTGAAACGTAACTGTATGAAATAGCTTGCCATATAGGTGTGAATTCTGGTGGTGTTTTAACTTTAAGCCTTGTCTTTCTTGGATATGGAAAACATGTTATGTTTAGGGAGAGGAAGGAAAAAAAAAAGATTTCCATGAAACCTGTAAACTCATCAGTGTTTGGTACTTCCTGGTCTTAAGAGGAGATAATTTGATAACTGATTCAGTGCTGTACAGTAAAATCCTGAGAACTAGATGCAAAAATCTCTAATAAACGAAGCTCTAATTATGGTAGCTTGTGGTTATCTTGTTTGTTTTTGTCACTGTACCACGATACATTTCACCTGGTGTTAATTCTAGTCTGAGGTAACGAGCACTCCAGACAAGGGCTCTGAGTGCTGTGAAGGTGAAGAGGCTGAACTGGAGTGTCTGTACAGGAGTTTATGCAAAGTGGGACCTTTGCTTGATCCTGGAGCTGAAGGTGCAAAGCAGATGAAACACAGCAGCTGTTTATATAAAACCATGTACAGAGTTATGAGGGCTATCAGTGTTTTTGAAAGATGAGGTTGTTGAAAATGTAGCTGGAGATTTACAGACACCACTGTCAAATTGTGCAAATATTTCCTAAGAACCTGTAGGTGTCTTTAAACCCTGTAGAATTATTTGAAAGTAGGGAAGGAGCTAATCCTACAGTAGTTTGCCAGGCAAGTTGGGTACTTTTTGTCTTTTGTGGTTTATTTTGGTTTTAATTTTTGGAAATTTCTAAGCAGCCAGGTAAGAAAAAATTTATTGCCCATGTACTAAAATATCTGGATAGAGAGCTGCTAACAATATGCAGTGCTCCTTGTGTGCTGCTGCTTCGTGTGCCCACTGCTTGGCTGCAGTGTAGTGCTGGTACATATCTGTGGATCTAACAGCTCCTCTTCAGCCTGGCCCTGTGAAATTGGGTCAGTGCATAGAATGCATGTTCAATAAGACAGGAGGGGTTGTTGGATTGACAGCAATAGTTAGCAGCAGGATTTCCCAGCATTGCAGGAAACACGGTGTGGTTAAGAATAAGCACATTTCCTTGAAATGCATTGCTAGTCATTCACAGACCAAGTGATGGGTTCTTCTGGGAGACACCTGGCTGTGTGTGCAGATGGCTCAGGGTTGGATGGAGCTGACCAAGAGCACAGGGAGCAGGCTGGAGCTCGGAGGTCCAGTGGCTTCATTAGGTCTTTGCTTAGTCTTTTGCAACAGAACATTTAAGGGGTTTGTGTTAATAGCTGAGAAATTTCTTTTTGGGAGGGGGTGGATGGGACACAGAGAGACTAAAGTGAATTATATCAGTAGCCTAATGCAGAGATAACTGTTTTAAAAGTTCCTCAGTGCCTCAGTTGAAAAGCTGACTACAGGTCTTTAAGAGATCACATGACTTCTTTTAGTGGGATTTAGGCCTCTAGGGCATATGAAGTATTTTTTAAAAGTTTATTCTTGTCCTGATGATTAAACTCCCAGGTAAGGTTGCAACTTCATTAGTAGTCAAGCTGTAAAACCCCAGTTCAAACATTGATTCTGTATCTGAAAAAGTAGAGCTGCATTTTAGTCCCAACCCCTCGTGTGTGCTCTGTTCTTCTGCACTTCACAAAAAGGAACACTTTCCTGGCCCTTGGATGTGTCTGTTTAAAACTGAACCTGCAGTTGTTGTGATCTTTCAGGAGCTGTGGCAGATCCTGCACCTCCAGCATTCCAGCTTTCCCTGTTCCCTGAGCCTGTGATGTTGTAGAGCTCCTCTAAATACTTGTTGTCTTATTAATTCCATGCTTGCCAGTCATGGGGTTTATACTGCTTTGTGAATAATGATCAGTCATGAAACTAAGTTTCTAAAACATTTATTTTCAGTGCCTCTTAAGAAAAATTTCCGATTAAACTGCCCAAAGAATGGGCAAATGTACTCCTACTGACAAAATTTGCCTTGGTGTTCGGGGGGGGTGGGGCCTCAAGGTTGCCTTTTTTTTCTCTGTATGAATGGGTAAATTCTTTGGAGGCTTTGCATGTGTTGTGGTCTGCAGTGGAGGTTTAGTGTTTTGAGGGAGAGATGCCTAGGACGGGACTCGTGAGGTTTCTGAGGCTGATGGGACATTTATGAGGTTCTCTGGTCTGATCTCCTAGCACCACTCAAGCTATAGAACCTGGTGGTGGAACATCTTAAAAGTCTATAGGTCTTGTTGAACTACTGCATCCTTTTGAGAAGGAAACTCACTCCTGACTTATGGACTCACAGTTCATTAGGTGAATATCAGAAATACACAAAAAGCAGCAGCTTTGGTCACACAGGTCGTACCTTTGTGGTTCAAAGCAGCTCTTCTGTACTACCTTTCTTGTGACTAAGAGCGGAGCTGAATGATCAGCCTGGGTTTCAAACATGACTAAGAGGAAAGGATTTGCTTCTATATGATAGTTAAGCAGTAAGTGTGTGCAGGTTTTAGAATTGTCATGACTCAAAACATACAAAATAAACATACTGTAAAGGTGATCATAGGCTGTGAGATGTCTAAGTATCTACATACTTGTCTTGATAGAACTTGCTTCCTATCTCCATTTTATAAATGTATCCTGTGACAGAAAGCTCCTGGCGAGGTGTGCTGAGACTGCAGGAAGCTGCAGAGGGCTGTGTGTTCACCTGGGGTTACAGGATGGAGGGCAGGATGGAGAAGCTGCTGCTCCACTGTACAAACTGGCCCTTGGAGTGTTTCGTGTGTCCAGAGCAGTCCAGGGCAGTGTTTGGGGGCAAAGTCTGCCTTGTTGGCAGCGGGAGCCCAGGCAGTTGTCACACTCCATGCTCAGCTGCAGAGCTCCTGTGTGCTCCCTGAGGAGGAGGATCTGCCCTCACAAAGAGGAGGTCATTCATCCTCCGGGCGCTTTCAGGGGGCTCTGCAAACGCAGCGGCCTCGAGGGTAACATCCCTCCAGCAGCAGGACCTGCTGGCTCGTGGGTCACTGCTGGGATTGCAGGAGAATAACAGCAAACTCATACACTTGCATGCTTTCTAGCTGAATTGTCACCAATCTGTTTCAAAGATTTTCGTTGCCTTTCTCAGATCTTTGCTGTTAATGAAATTACCTCCTAAGGTTTTGTGTATCTGAAAAGATGCACTAACAGTGCCAGAAATGAAATTAATATGCCATGGGAGCTTTCCTAATGAAATTAATATGGTATTTATAACCTTTTTCAAGAGGCTTTTCACCAGTTACAGCATAAAATGAACTCCCAGGAGACTGAGATGCTCTTTCTTTGTCCAAGCTTTTATACTTCTGCCTGCTCCCTTTCATGATACATGAAATTGAAATTGTGAAATAAAAATTATTTGATCCTCTTCCATGAATTCATAACTTTTTTATTATTAACTGTGAACTTCAATTTTAGATTAGTATTTAATTTTTTAATTTGGTAGGTTGTGTTTTTTCAAGGGAGAGCAGCAACTAGCAGCATGGAATTAATTTTTCTTTTGGCAGTGTTTTTCCGTTTTCTACCAAAATACTTTTGTAACAGCAAAGCTTCAGTTTGAGACCTGCAGGGATAAAACTGAGTTCTGTAAATTCTTCCTGTTTTGGGAGAGTTTGATTTTTTTGTTTTCCTTTTTTTCCCTTGTTTTGTAAATGGTGAATAAAATGTGCTTAAGCTTCTTTAAGTAGCTGGTGCTGTTCCTAAGGCAGGCCACAACGTGCTGAGGAGAACCAACAGGAACCCAGTCTTGCCCCCCAGTGTCCAGGGGGGCAGAGCTAAAACCACCCTGGGCTGGGTTTAGTTAAGGAGCAGCAAGAGTTAGGCTTTGATCACACTTGCTTCTATTTTGCACATCCCTCGCCTGCTCTGCCACCAGCATGACATTCCAGGGGGCTGGAATTCCCTTCCCACTGCTGCTTGGGGAAGCTTGGGTAGAGAGTTGTGTTGGTTTGGGCTCTGCACCTCCTTGGAGTTACCCGTCTCGGGAAACGTGGCCAGGGCTCCTGGGCACGCCCTGGCTTTTGTCTCCATGCATCTCTCATCTCTAGGATTCTCCCTTGTTGCCAGAGCCCCTTCTCCGTTCGTGATCTTGGCAGCATTCTCTCCTGGCCCCCTTTTCATTCTGAGGCTGCTGCTGCTTTCAGGGAACCCTTAATTTCAACACTCAAACTCCTATTTTTCCCCACTCGAAATAGTCCCTGTGCAGGCACACAGTGTGTGAGCAGCTTTGAATGGCACGTTCTGCCTCTTTGCCGACGGGAGGGTGCAGAATGTGACCCCACTGCTCGGTGCAGGTGTCACCAAGGCTTGCAAGCGGCCTTAGAGACTGCAGAGAGCAAGTCCCAGTCTGCTCCTCGGGGTTCAAAACTCCGTTTCCCTGGCCCCAGCCCCACAGACATCCCTGGTGCTCTGCTGCCTGGGGCCATTTGCTGTTGAAGGTGTTCTTTTCACTATGGCAGCCACTACGACCAAAAGCCGTGTTTGGGGCCATTAGGAAAGCCTTCCTTCACCTTGCCATAGTCTCTGATCTTGACTGCCCTGAGTAGGCAGCCTTTGCAGCATCCTTTTGTACAGGATTTCTGAGTTTATTTGGCAGAAAAGGAATGCAAAGGTGGATTGGTGCTGAAGCAGAAGGGACAGCAGGTGACCGTGAGCTTACATCTTGTTGGACAATGCCAAGGTTTGCTCTCCAGGGAGGCCTTACATGATGGGAGACCTTTCACCTGCTGCAGAACTCGACCTGAGCAATTTCAGGTTGCTTTCCGGTCCTTTAATGGTGCAGAAGACTCCTCTTACTGATCATGTGTAGAAACATACAGGTGGAATCCTTAAAGCATGAAGGTGACCTAGTAGTAGCAAGAAAAGTCTTTGTTCTCACTGTGAATTTTGATTCTTTCTTTTTAACTTTTCACCTGACTGGTTGTTGCTGGCCCTTCCTTGGTGCTTGCTGTGTGGCCAAGGTGAGGGCGTCCCTTTGCTGGGCTGGGGAAGGGTCAGCTTTCCCCTGGCTGTTCTGAGCCAGCAGTGGTATCTGTAGCTGCCTGTTGTGCTGTGGCTGAAGAGAACTGACCCCAGAAACAGAAAGCATTTGGGGAGCTTCAGGCTCCAAAAGCATCACCTGAGCATCTCACTAGTAGCATTCCAATTTTTTTTAATTATTAAAACACGTGTATATTTGAAAGGAATGTTAATGGACTTTCTTAGTTTGCATGGTAGAAGCAACAGAGTATTTTCTCTGGCTGTTATTTCTGTGTTTCAGGATACATTGAGGAGAAAGCATTTGGAATGTGAAGAACAGCTTCAGAGATAAGGAAACTTCTTTGTTTTCTCATGCCAGAGCCCTTCAAGGAGCAGATATTCCTCTCTTGCTCTTTCCTTGCACAGTTTCTGTAGCTTCTGGTTCTGCTGATCTGTTTGAATCAGTGGGTTATCTGCACATCCCGTGTCCCCAGGAGAAAACAGCATGGAGTGTGATTGTCTTTTCTGTTCATTTAACATCCCTTCTGCGGCTGAGTATGAGATGTTATTGAGAATGTTGCAGCCAGCCCCAAAAACTGTGCTGCTGACTGAAACCAAAGGAATAGTGGCAAAATGTGTGCTTGCCACAGCTCGGATCAAAAGCTCTTCTGCTGCTGGATTTGGAAGGAAACTCAGGAAGTGCTTCTGGGGCAGTTTGCTCCACTTCTGTGGCAGAACCAAAATACATGTCAGCCTTTTTGCAAAGATAAAAGACATTCCAGATAAGCCTTCCTTGTGTTTGTGGCAGAGAAAGATGTTTGACACAGGGGTTTATACACTGCTAGGGTAGAATAAATATATATACACATGTGTGTATGTGCATGTACTTCCATATGTGCATGTACACCTGGAACAGGACAGCCTGCTGCTCCTCGTGTGCTTTCTCCACAGGCCCTTCCTTTCTCTTCCCGTGTCTGTCCCAGCCTTCCAGCAGGGAGTGCCAGGGCAGTGCAGTGTACAGTGAAGCTCTGGCCATGCTGACTTCCTGAGGGAGAAGATTTGGGAGGCAATGAAGTTTTTGGGAGTGAATGATGCAAAATTATGCTCTTCAGTATGGGTTTTGTTTGGGGCTTGTTCTATTGTCCTACTGTGGGGAGGGGCTTTTTAGGGTTTTTTTTTGTTTCATTTTCTCTCACATATGTTGTTTAGTAGAGAGATCATTAGGAGGAAGGATTTGCTGTGTGATTGATAGGAAACACACCTCATTATTTTGTTCATATATGACCTGGGATGAAAATGAAAATAACCTCAGAGCTGCAAGAGGTGACTGAACTGTCATGGGTGGTCTCTGTTCCTACAAGACAGTGGATGTTCTATACAAAACTGCCACGTTTCTTCTTGCAAACCTGGCACTGAGAGGGGAATTAAGTTCCTGCTGAGTGGCCTTGTGGTTATTGGCTTATCATCTGAGATCTCTTCCTATTAAAACGTTTCCTGCCCCATGAGGAGTATTTGCAGAATGGTATTTTGATAATCACCATCCTGACTGATGCCTTGGGTGCTGGAGTGCAGACATGCAGCACTAGCAGCACATCTCTGCTCAGCCTGAGTTGCAGTCAGCATCTGTAATAGCTCCACATTTTCCAAAGGCAGGGAAACCACAGTGAGCCTTGTGTGTAGCAGAAAAAGAAAAGAAATGGAGTCCCCAATAGATTTCTTACCTAGCCAGGGGTGTCATCTTTCTAGATTGTCTCTGAAAATGTATGCATTTTGTGCATCTCTTAAAAAACTTCTCAAAAGACATAAACCCCTCCTCAAAACAAAACAAAAAGCCAAAAGAAGCCCCTCTAAAATGCAGTGCTTTTCAGCCTTGGTATGGGATGTCTTGGAAGGGTCCTCATCTTATTAACCTGCCTCTGCATCTTCCAGCAGCACAATTCTACAACCCCAGTCTTCTCAACTGTAGTTTACTAAGTATTTGGAGGATTAACACTCAGGTTCTGAATTGTACCTTCTTTCCTTGAGAGATGATTTAAATGGGGAGTGGGGGAGTGTATAGAGGGGAATTGCCAAATTTATAAAAACTGAAGGGAACAGCTGCTTAATACATGTGTTAATCAGCTGTATTACTGCCCGTGGCAGGGGAACAATCTGACTTGATTATCCTGAATACACATGCTCTGATATTTCTGGAAGAAGGGGTTTGATTTTGAGAATCCTATGAGCAAAAGGACCCCTGTGTCTGAGGCAAAATTTTTAACTTTAGGGGAACTGTGTGCATAGAATACAGCAAATGGCTGTATGTTAACTGTGTGCCCTTAAATTCAGGACAGGGCTCTGTGCGTGAACACTTTGTGAGCTGGGGTTTTTCACACAACTGAGTAACTATACAGTTGCTTCAACAAACTGGAAGATACAGATTGTTGAACCCTTAGGCCGTTTTAATTTTAGACACCTAAATTCAGAATTTGGACTCTTATTTAGAGCATTGGGATTGAAAGCTTTGTCCTGGAACCCAAGAGCTTCACCCTGTCCCTGCTTGTATTGCTGTCATCTCTCTGAACCTCTCCGTCCTACTGAAATTAATAGCACTTCTCTCTGTTTTGAGACCTTCTCAAATTGCTTTATTCATTTCTCACTCATTTTGTTCCAGAAAGTAGGTATGTTCAGTTCCTTTATTAAAAAAAATATGAATCAGATATGGAATGCAGAGAGTTTTTTTGCTTAATTAGACATGTGCAGCTGGCTGCTGTAGGTGGAGCTGACTGTGGGTCTCTTCTTTCAGCTGTGCTGTGTCTTTATCAAATGGATTAATAGATAAAGCTTGTGGGGGAAATGGGTGAGAGAAAACATGAATGGGACATTCTGAATGTGTTTGAAAATCCATGGGAATTCTCTGAGTTCATGCAAACCAAACCAGTCTGTTAGTTTTGATTAATTTAAAAAGCTGCTCTCCCAGGTGAAATGATCTTTTTTTCCAACTTGTTTATGAAATCCAAGTCTTGACATGACACAGTGTGTGATGACCATGGGTGGGTCTTGGAAGGAGGTTGGTTAAAGGGCTGCAGCTGTGTCTGAGGGGACACTGTAAAAGCCATTAAAGTCTTGGAAAATCAGCCAAGCTGTAAAGTGGAACTGATAGGTCTCTTTAGATGGGGCAGCTTATGAGGTATAGCAGTCTGGACATCACTGAAGGGAATTTGAGGTAAAAGTCAGAACAGTGTCTGAGAGAAGTAAGGTTCGGTTTTTTTCCTGTATCAGAAAGAACATGGTTAATACAAGTCATAATATTACAATTGTTATTGCTGATATGGCCCAAAATGTTGAAATTATGCAAAGAAGGGTTGTTAATTATGGTTTTTTTCAGAGTTAACATATGTGTTCCCATCATTGCCTGGATTGTAAAGTAGAAGTTACAATATATAGTGAATCTTTTAGAGTTCATAATCAAGAAAACATCTTCAAATAAAAGAAAGCTGTTCTGTCTGTGCAGAGGAGAGGCTGACAGACAGAGGTGCTTGTGTTTTGGAAGGGAGAAGAGTCTTTGATCTACCCAGTTTCACCTGAGAGCTCGGCACAACTGCAGTTCAGGGCTGGAACTCAGACCCAGCACGTTCTGTGCTGGAAGGCATTAAAATCAGCTCAGTGCAGCTTGAGATGACCCAGGGGCCTCCAGCCATGGACAGTGGAGAGCAGAGTGTGTGGGGCAGACTGTGGGGCTGGGGTGTGCTGCAAGGACAGGGGGGCTGCTCCTCTGTCCTCTTGTCCCTGGTGCAGCACAGCAGCAGGATGGGAGGAGACGCTGTGCTCCTTTCATCCCTGCCCTGCATTCAGCAGCTCCGTGGAACTGAGCATTGGGCCAGACAGGGAGGGCTGGGAGCCATTTCTGGGAGCTCTGCAGAAAGCAGCGAGCATGAAGTGTCTTTTATTTTCGTGTGGAATTTGGGAGGAGAGCCGTGTTGTTTCTAGTGCTGTGCAGAAACTAAAATACATGTCATGAACCATTTTTGTGTCAGGTGTCAATGCTACCCAAGAGCACGGAGCAGCAAATGGTCATCCCCCACCTCTCTGAAGCCATAAACAAGCTCAGCAGCCCCAGGTCTCTCAGAAGTTTGTTACTTAATGCAGTTTTTTATTTAATGCTATGTGTCAACAGCTGCAAAATAACTCAGCACAGTCATTAAGGCCCAAAATGCAGAAGTAAAAGTGTGTGCCCTGCCTTGGGCGAGGCCCAGTGTGGAGCAGCACTCTGGGGTCAGCAGAGCGAAGGGGGAGCCAGCCCAGGAGCTCCTTCCTCCCTGCAGGCTCCCCTGCTGAACCCCAGCACTGCTCTGCCACGGCAGTAACACAGGGGGAAACCTGCTTGCTCTTCATGGGCCATAAAAGCTTGGGGCTTGCCTTAAATCCCTGATAGAACTTTCCTTTCTTCCGGAGCGTGAGAAGCAGTAGTTGCTCAAAGTTCCAGCATGCTGTCGCTCACACCGTTTTTTTATCATAGTTCTGATGAATATTTTTTTTTTTGTCAGCAGTATTTCACTTCTGTGCATTTTGGAAAGTCCAGAGGAGCTTGACTTCGATGATGGGATGTAGCTGAGGAATATGTACTTCTGTCTAATCAGAAATACCATGAATGGACTGCAACTATTAGATGGCAGTTGCAATATCCCGTTTGGGTTGTGTTCCACATAACGGAATAAATGGATTATGTAGGAAATTGTTTAGGACAAGATAAGCAAAAGTTAATGCTGTGCATTTCATGTTTTGGGGGCAGACATTAGGACTGGGTTTGAATAGTTTATCTTTTTCAATAGGCCAGGTTATACAGTCTGAAAGGATTTCAAATACTGAGAACAAAATGTTTTCTATTTGGTTGGTGTGTTTTCACTTTAGAAAGAGCTGTAGAGTTTGATGAGATGCCTTTCTGAAAGGCAATCAACTTTGATTTAGGAGCTTCTGTGTCTTGAATTACGAAATCTGATAGTTAAGACTAAGTGAGAATTGAATTCAACAGATATCCAAGGGAAAAATCTCACAATCAAAGCAGCTGTGAAATGCAAACCCCTGTAGTGAAAGGATGCTCCTACAAAAATACTTGTAACATGTATTTGTAACAGGGGGAAACAACTATTTCACATAAAGAAGTGTAAAGTTATGACTGGATACTTTACCATCCCCTTTTCTATAGGTTTCAAAGCCTCCCATAGGTTTTGAACATAAATTTTGGCTTGGTATGTCATCCAGTTAATTTTTGCAATTAATTTTATTATTCAAACAATCATATGGTGACATATGTGACAGCTTAGGCTGGGAGTTTGAGGCAGAATTTACTGAACTTTCAATCTAGTGTTTTACAGCAATCTGTGCAACTGGGTACTTAAAGATGGTGTACAAATCAGATAATTAAATGATAACAGACTTAATTTTCTGAAAAGCTTGTTCATCTGTCAGAAATTGTTAATATTTTCTTGGTACACGTATACATTTTGCTTACAGAAGAGTGTTGGGGGTGTTTTGCTGTGGGTGTGTGAGAATGTGCTGCTGATTGATGAGCTCGGCTGATTTCTCAGGTCCTGTTGAAGCAGGACCCCAGAAAGTGCTGGTCCTGAGGGGAGGAGAGGGATGGTGCTCCTGAGGGGAGGAGAAGGATGCTGCTCGTGAAGGGGGGACAGGGATGCTG
>JAWWMP010000018.1:16087211-16118763 GCA_035047865.1 Dendrocincla tyrannina | reverse complement strand
TAACACAGGCTAACACAGGCTAACACAGGCTAACACAGGTTAACACAGGCTAACACAGGCTAACACAGGTTAACACAGGCTAACACAGGCTAACACAGGCTAACACAGGTTAACACAGGTTAACACAGGCTAACACAGGCTAACACAGGCTAACACAGGTTAACACAGGCTAACACAGGCTAACACAGGTTAACACAGGCTAACACAGGCTAACACAGGCTAACACAGGTTAACACAGGTTAACACAGGCTAACACAGGCTAACACAGGCTAACACAGGCAGGGTGTGCAGTGGCTGCAGCTGTGGCTGCCACAGCCCTTGTCCTGAGTGCCCAAACCTCCGGGGCCACCAGGGCTGGTCCTGCAGCACCGAGGGGTGTCTGCACTGAGCTGCAGAAGGGGGGCTTAAACCCTAAGGCTGAATGTGTTATTGTTCTGAGGGCAGGTGTTCAGTGCTGGGGGAGCTGTGATCTGCACGGAGGTGAGGTAAGAGCTGAGGTTTCTGCATGTTGTTCTTAAAGGCAAGCTTTGTCAAACTAAAAATTAACTACTGACTTTAAAAAACCCCAAAACAAAACAAAACAAAGGATAAGAGGAGATTTAATCATTGTCTAAAATTACTAGAACAGAGAAAAAGACTTATGATAGCACAGGGATGGTATAATGAGATCCATGACTTGGAAACTGGAGGTAGATAAAGCACCCTGGAGCAAGTTCACCAAATTTCAGTGGCAAGTCTAATTAACCCTCTGGAATTTGTTGAGTTTCCCATCAGCTGGACTCTTTAAATCAGTTCTGATTGTCTTCCTAAAACCAATTATGTAGCTTAGATAAATACAATCATAGGTTGGCAAATCCCTCCAATATTATCAAGTCCAAGCTTTGCCCAAACACCACCGTGCTCACCAAACCATGCTGGGCACTGCCACTTCCACTCGTCCCTTGGGCCCTGGCAGGGCTGTGACTCCAGCACTTCCCTGGGCAGCTGCCCTAGTGTTTACCCACTCGAGTCCAGCCTGAACCTCCCCTGGCACAGCTTGAGGCCACCTCCTCTTGCCCTGTCACTTGTTCATTGGTATACAGAGATGGCAGAATTAATTTCTTTGGCTTGTCTTATACAGGAGCCAGACAATCAGAGTCCTTGAATTACACCACTGTCCTCTAAATGACTTCTTTGACTGACTTCAACATCAGTCTCATATTTATGAGGATAAAATAGTAGTTTTTTTAAATTATGATGCATTCAGGACAAATATAATTGGTTGGAACTGTGGTTTTAAAACATCTGATCTGATTTTCCCCCTTCATTCATTACAAAACTATCATGAACCTTTTATTAATAATTTTTCTAAAGCAATTATATTTTTGCATTTAATAAATAACAGAAACTACTCAGTTTTAAGAAAAATGCAGTGAAAAAGGAGGGGGAAAAAGACCCCAGACCCCAGTAAACACCTTTCTGTTACCTTTCTTTAGCAGTCTGGGGTGTTGAAGAAGCAGTAAATGTTTCAGGTTATTTTTGGTATGAATCCAGCTGTAACTTTAATTGTTCTGGTCAGCATTCAGTGAAATTGCAAAATAGCAATTCAGTGTTAGTTCAGGTTAAGAAAGCAATGATTTGACAAGTTCTCAGAATGGCTTAAATGTAGTTCCCAACTTAGGATTTTTTGCATTACAGATCTTGACAATGGAAAAAACCACTTTCAAGGTTTTCTGGAAGCTTGATATTCCTGTGGACATTGCATTGGATGAAAAAATCCAGGCAGAAGCTTTCCCAGTGTGCCCATCCTTCAGTGTGCCTAAGTGGGTGATGAGGAAATTGGGGGATGTTCTTTTCAGAGGAACTCTCTCTTGAGTTTGTGCATGTAAATCATAAGGCTCTGTCCTTCCAGACAGTCCCTTTGGATAAAAGCCGGTGGCCCCTGCAAGCCTCTTGCAGGACCTGGTACAGGCTTAGTTGCATTCATCCCTAGGAATTGTTGGCCCTTTTTCTTTTCATCTTTATGTGTGCACAGCATTGTGTTTCACCACCTGCAGGTTGCAATTTCCTTTGGCAGTGTGGCCAATTTTGGCTGCAGTTGAGGAAAATGAAAGAAAGAAGAAAAATCCTTTCCCCTTCTGTGCATTAAAAAAATTAATTTGTACAAGTATTTGGAAATATACTAATACATACTGGTCTTATTAACACATCCTTCTAACTAGACTTGCTTTTGCCAAGAGCTCATGGTTGGTTCCTGAATGCCTGACATGAATCTGAGTACAATGGAAAAATATCCAAGTTTCCTGTGATTGCAGCTGATCTGTGTTCACTACGTGTTTGTACCTTGCTGCCATCTGTCCCCTGGCACCCCGCACCGATACAAGAATAGGGGAAAATTCCAGTTAACTCTGAGCACAGAGTGGATGCTGGTGGTTTTCTGGTCTGTGGAACAGCTTCAGGTGCTCGTAGAGCTGCTAAAGATCTTTTGACCTTTTCTTCATTTCACAATGTATTAACCCTTAAACATGTTGCAATAACTAAACATTTTTTTAAACTGAGTTTAAGGAGTCTAGGCAGAAATTTGAGAAGATAATATAAAACTGTAGATAGTGTATTCCTTTAAATGCAGGTATGTGCCGAGTGCGTACCTTGTGCTAACTGTGTGGTTCTCTGAACCAGCCGGAGGGTTCAGCAGTGGTCATGGCTGAATGAAAGCCCTGCTCCTGCAGGACTCTCCCCCAGAGCTCCCTGTGCTCCCACGAGCTGCCTTTTGCCTTCCCCTCTCTGCATGGTCTGCCTGGCCAAGTCAGGTAGCACTGCAGCATTTCTGCCGGGAGCGCTCCCAGCCCTCCTGGGGCTCTGCTCGGGCACTGGGAGCCTGCAGGCTCTGCCCCTTGGCTCCAGCTCTCTGGGCACTGCCCTTCCCCAGCACAGCTCCCTGTGTCCGTGCTCTCTGCTGTCTCCCTGCATGCAGGGACAAATGTCTGCAGTGAGCTGCCAGGCAGGTCTCTGCTATGGCACGTTTGGAATTGATGGAAAACCTTTATTTGTTTTAGGAAAGCAAACCGAGATGCTAAATGTGGATAAACCAAGGAAGGTGCATGTACCAGGGTGGGGTCTGAAAGCCTTGCTTAGACAGCTTTTCAGGGGGAACTCTGTAAGTATTCACACAAATTCAGCAAAAATCTTGTTTCAGTTCGATTTTGAGTTTCTGGTCATCTGGAGACAGTCATATATTGTAGAGAACAACTGATTCAGTGCCATTAATTTTGTCCCCAGACATCTCTTTGGTGTGTGTTGCTAGGATAAAGCCCCTCTGTCCAGGGCTCAGCAGAGGGAGTCGCTGCTTCAGTGTCTTTGTCCAATATTATTCATGATGTTTGTTTTGTCCCTGTAAACAGGTCATAGAATTGAAACTGTGCTTTCTTTTCAGTGTCTCAGATGCAACATGCCATTAGAGAAGCAGAAGTTTCTTTTACTGCAGCCTTGACAGTGTTCATAAAGTCTGTAGTACACAGATGCACACCCATAAGCTCATCTATACAACAGGTGCCTTATGGGAGATGTCAAGGTTTTTTCTCCTTCTCCATCAAAAATTTCCTTCCTGTGGTTAAGAAATGTTCTTATAAGGGACATGGAGATAATCTGAACAGGGAGCTCCCTCGTGGAATATTGGCCAATATCTGCTTCAGCAATAAAAAACATTTGTTTAGTGAGAATTTCCAAGGGATCTGGAGAATATTGACTGGATTGCATTATTTATATGTGAGGATGAAGCTATGTAGGAAAAGTGGTTTTATTTTCTGCTCATTGGTAAACACACACACAAGCTTTTAAGTTTTGGGTAAATTACATCCCAGTAAAGGCAGTGTTCTAATTTGTCCATATGTGTTCTGCAGACTCTTCCTCCCTCCTGGAGGCAGTGTCAGAATGAGCAGCTCCAGGGCAGTTCAGGCTCTGCCTCAGCAGGGCTGGGTGTCCTTCCTGCTGCAGTAGCTGCTCTCTGGGAGCCCGGCGCTTTGTGTGTCTGGCTCTTGGGTGAGGCTGGTCTTGCCCAGGTGCTTTGTGAGGCCTCTGGATCATTGCCTGGGAACTCCTGTCGTGACTCCAGTCAAGTCCTGGGACGTTCAGCTGGAGTCACAGTTCCTCTGGAGCTGGAGATGCACAGAAATCCTAGATGTCTTGACAGCCTGTGTGCAGATCAGATGTTCCAGGTATGTGCTGGAGGAGCAATTTGCACATGGCTGATAAATCCAGCTTGCATGAGACAGAGAGCTTGGTGTCCCATCTGACCTCAGTATTGGCTTTGTTTTCTCTCAGGAAAATTGTAAATGGCAATGTAAGACACAATGCAAGGTTTCTTCCCAATATCAGTTTCCAGTGCAGCAGCTTCCAGGGAACCTCACCAGAAGTCCTGGGGGTGTGGAAGGGGCTGTACTGCAGCAGGCAGCAGATGGACCAAGTCAGTCTTCTCCTTTACCCTGTTCATGAGTAATTGCAGGGATGTGATTTCAGAGATGGAAGAAAGTACATGTTAATCTAGAAACCTGTTTTATCTGGAAAAGCTTCCACAGATTCTTGAGAAGCACAGGGCAAACTGTGCACAATTTGGGATTCCTGCTCTTGTTTGTTTGTTCTGAAATACTTGCTCTGCCCTGAGCAGCACCAGCCATCAGGACCATCTGACTGTCCTATACAAAATACATCTCTTCTGGCTCTTTGCTGAAGCTCTTTATGACTTTTGTAAATGCTGCCTCAGTGATGATCTACAGTGTGTCCTGAAATCTTCTCAAGTGTTAATTAGAGTATTGTTTTGCATAGTGTATTAGAAGCTTTCCTGTTCCCTTCAAAGTCTGATCTGTGATTCAGTGCTTAGGATGCCTCGCGTGTAAGGCAGAGTCACAAAGCAGGGGGTGAGGATGTGCTATCCCTTTTCTGCTATGTTGTTGCCCAGGGTTATCATCTGTTTGACATCGTTGATAGATGATATCTGAAAAGGGAGAGTGAAAGGCAATGAGGAGATTTTGTTTTCTCATCTTCTGTATAAGGCATCTCATCCTCCTCCTATAGCGGGTTTTTCTGTTTCAGTTGGTGTCTCAGCAGGAAGTATTCCAATTAATTTACGTCACAGATGTACCCAGTTGAAGCTCAGGGCTCATTTTGCCAGGCCCTGTTACTGTGTTGTTCCATGAAGTTTCCTTAAAACAGCAGTGCCCTCTCTTCTGTGCAATTTGGTATAATAGCACTAACTCTGTAGCACTTGGAGCTCTGTTGTGCTCAGTTGCCCTGTTTTGTCTCCAGCCTAGAGCTTAATTCACTTCCAGTTGTAACCCCCATTATATTTCTGATTGCTAAAATTGGGTCTGGTTTTTTCCTGTGCTGCCCAGTGTCCTTCCAGTCAGGAACACAACTGCTCCATTGGAGATTTGAGGCAGAGACTGTTCTATTCTTGACTTGAGCAGGTTTTTACTTCTGCAGGAGGACAATCTTTCTATTGAATGTTGGTCTCTGTGCACTCTGGACACATTTTTGGTTTATTCATATGTAAGGATGCTCTGCCAGTATCACTGTGGAACATCTTTGTCTTTTCTGCAAGGATGGTATGTTTTGCTAGGCTATTAAACATGATATTTAAGTTGCTGTATAGATGATTCTTCATTACCTGACAACATAAAGGGTTACTCTTCTACCTAATGTGCAAGATTATTTTTCTTTCAATGAAAGGTAGTGCTAATGAAACTTGGCCAGGGGAACTTTGGAAATGCTTTGTTCTTGAGCAGAATTCAGCCACTTGTAGTCAGGGTAAAGCTACCTTTTATTTTTTTTTCCTCTAGATGCTGATGATATCTATGTTATCAGGCAATAGTGGGTTTATATCACACTTTCTGTTCTTTCTAAACAGCCCCTAACTCATCACTCTCCAGCTGTCTTGCTTACACTATGCATTTCCCACTAAAGGCAATCTTTAGCAAACAGAAGTGCAGAAGGATCTTAAATGCTTCCCCTTAAAGTTAATACTAGCCAGCATCCTCCGTTGAGTTTGACAGATTTCTGCTGTTGACCAAGCTGTTACGTTGAAAAGCGGAGCTTCCTTGAATTGCACGTTGTTTATATCCTCTCACTGGTTTTGAGTCACTTTGATCTGTCCTTCCCCCAGCTTTCTGAGGATTTTGGTGGCTACTTTGAACCTCTTGCAGCCGCTCAGAGCTCCTGGCTTTGCCTGACACTGTGGCAGGTGACTGCATTTTGAAGGGTTATTTGGATGGTGCAGTCCCAGGCCCTTCTGAGGAGCTTCTGGAAATGACTGGTTGCCCTGGTGGCAATGACACACAAACAATGAGAATGGGAGCAAGGGGGGACACGTGGCAGTGTCACCCTTCCCCACCCTGCCAGTGGGGCAGGGGGCAGGGTCCTCTGGGCAAGGTGTGACTTCATGGGAGGAGCTCCTGCCTTCTGTCACCTGCACCTCTGTGACAGTGTGCTTTGTGTTCCTGCCTGTACAAACCCCCTCGTTCGAGTTTCTCAGGATATTGCAGGGGAAGGAAAGGTGTGAAATCAATGCTTCTGGAAGGCTTGTGCAATGAAATGGAACATAACTACCTTACAGTGCATTTTAGAGATTATTATAATGGTTTCCAGTTGCATTTCATTATATACTGCTAATTTGTGTGGCATGAAACTAGAAAGAGATAAATGTCCTGTTGCAATTTGACTTCTTTCTGTCAGAGGGAGAAGAATTGAATGTTGATAAGGTTAGGGGGGGAATATGGAATGTCCTCTAGAAAATACCATACTGGCTCCTGCCACACATGGGGGGAAAAATAAAAGGTGCAAGCAAGGTAATCAACAAGAATGGTTTACTGCCTGTATTTTTATCTGGTTTTAAAAATTAATGCCTCTTAAAATTTTTTTGGTAGAAATTCATAAAGCAAGGGACATTTTTGTAAACAAACTTCCCATCCCCCACCCTAAAAATGTGGAGCCTCTTTCTTTTGCTGAAACATCTGGGGCTCAGTGGATTCAGCCTATGGAGAAATGAAATGAGATGTTCCATTTCTGTGTTGTCAGATGTCTGTCAGCTGCAAGGAAGAAGAATATTAAATAAATCCTTTAGGCTCTTACTGCATGGCTTACAGAAGGGTTAAGGACAGACGTATTTCCAGTTCTCTGTTTTAAATTGACAGCTTCTCCCAAATGGAAAAAAAGAGCCGTGTTAGTTAAGAAATTTATATTATCTAGAGATAAAAGTATGTATATTTATATCCGAGTAAATATACCCATAATATACGGACATATAGATAATGTAGATGCAGTATAAATATAATATACCTATACATTACACATAAATTCTATAAATGTGCAATACCTATATATTTTTCACATGTACATACCATTTTCTGTCCATAAAAATACACTCATCCTTTTTTATATTTATAATACCTTTATTCTAATGCATTTGACTTCTAGTTATTCAGATGTTTGCTCATTTCTTTGCATGTTACTTGGTAAGCTGCTCAAAAATCAAAATGTGGGAGGATTGTGCTCCTTTTGACTAATGGGAAGGACAGCTGGCAAATAAAAATCATCAGTTCTGGGGATTGAAGAGGTCAATTCAGCTAGAGAATCATTTTTTTTTGGTCTACATTTTATAATGGAAAATATGGAAATTATTTATCTGACTTCAGCTGAAGACTATGTGAAGTGGGTAACAAGGAATCTGTGATAATCTGATGGGCAGAACTGTCTAGCATGGCATTTAATTTCTTCTGTCTATGGCCAGGTTACATCAGGTGTGGTCTAGGTGCTCCATAATGCTGCCTTCCTTAAACCTTGCTAAAGATAGAATTCAGTGAAAAAGGTTAAAAAACCCAAATCAGTCTAGAGATTTGAGTACCTGAGACACTGCTGTTTTCTTTATTAGTTTCTCCTCATAGTTCACGAGCTGGAGAAAGGGGAGCTGGGGGGATTGTTTGGTTCGTGTGTTCGTTGGTTTGCTGGTGGATATTTTTGCATCTCTTTAGATGAGCTTTGATAGCAACCCCTGTGCAGATGTGTGTGTGTGTGTGTGTGTGTGTGTGCTGTCCAGCAGGGCACAGCCACGGCACCTCGCAGCAGGAAAGCCTGCAGAATGGGCTCTCTGTAACAGGTCTCATGTGTCACTGAGCTTTACAGTGGAAATACATTTTCTGGAATGTATTCTGGCCTAGATGTTGTGTCTCAGATGAGGGGATGAATTCAGTGGGGAATTCCAGGGCTGGATTATGTCAACCAAAAGTGAATCTACCTCTCTTCAGTAAGTTCCCTTTCAGATTAGTATAATTCCTCTGGCTTTACAGGCAGAGAACCTGATAGAGAAAAGCAGAATTACTTGCATGGGTTGGCAGGAGCCTTTGAAATGCCCACGGAGCTGTGCAAACTGGGATACTGGGAGTCCCTGCTGGGACTGCAGTGGGGGTGTCTGTGGGGCTGCAGGACCAGCTGAGCATCTCCCTCTGGGCTGCCAAAGAGCTTCAGGATCTCTGCAGGTCAGCTCTGTGTGTGGATCAGTGTCTGCTACACCAGAGTGCAGCTGTTACTTGGACAGGGTGGGTTCCAGGGGGTCAATTCTGACCCACTCTACCCTGTTTGGGTGTGCTCGGTTGAATTCCTGAGATTTCTCTTTCCCCCATTTCCACTTTCTTAAGTCAAGTTTTGATGTTGTCTGCAATAGCTGGAAACTGAGAGCAAGGAGAGGGGAGAGAGGGAAGTTTGAGGTGAGTGGTGTTTTGTGACCCACCGAAACGGGACTTAAGAGAGTGGAGTCCTCCTGCTTGTGCCTCCTGACACGTTCGGAGAGGAGGAGGAGAAGGAAGGAGTGGCTGAGCAGAAGTGAAGAGCTGTCGTTGCCCTCCACTAATGACTAGGCCGAGTGGGCTGATGTCATTGTGGCCATAGGAACAAAAACCCCCAGAGAGATGCTGGGCTTGATTACATCAGTTCAGAAAATTGGCTTTGCTGTCCTCTTTGCACTACCAGCTTTGATGCAAACACTGATGTAATGCAAGCACACTCAGTAAAAGTGCAGAACAGCCATGTGGCATTTTTTTAGCTTCAGAGAGGACTCTCTGTCATTGAGAAATGGTGATTGTGCCACTCATTTCAGTAAGTACCTTTTATAACAGTTGACTAGATGACATTCAGCTGGACTGGCAGAGACACATTTTCCTCTTTTGATGTTGTTTGTAGCCCAATCTGTAGTTTGAAATGGAAAATTTTACTTCTTCATCCTCTTTTATATACACACAGGAACTTGAATAGAGAAGAATGGAAGGCCTGCATTATATTAATGCATTGAAATGTGCAAATATATTTCCTTTTTTTGTTGTTGAACTTCCTGCTTATTCTGCCAGTGAGAATTTGAATGGGTCCCACTAAGAATGCTTATTGAAGTGGGATTCCCAGCTTGCTTCAGTGGGGGACTTTGGCTCAACTACAACACCTAGAAGTGGGAACATGAATAGAAAAGGTGCACCCTTGCAGAGCTATTTGCAAAATGAGAGCTGAAATCTGTTCTGATGTGGGTTAATGAAACGTGAACACAGAGATACTATAGTTAAGTTATCTCGGGGTTTACCGAACGTATATTTGAGTTGCAAAATTTTTTGACTGTCTCTGTTAAATGGTAGCTCTCAACAGAACTTGGGTTATCCTGTCCATTCACACGGGACCAGCATGGTCTGAGAAATGTTTCCAGTGTGGTTTTGGTAAACTGAACTGGTGTATTCTGAGCAATGCTCTTAATACAAGTGAACCATTCAAAGTGTTGTGAAGAGGATATAGATTTAGCCCCTGAGAAATGACAGTAACTATTCTCTTCTGGTAAGCTCTTTATTTAGCACAATGACAGATGTGGAGGAGGAGGGTCATTTTTGG
The DNA here is from genome assembly GCA_035047865.1 of Dendrocincla tyrannina. Taxonomy (NCBI): domain Eukaryota; kingdom Metazoa; phylum Chordata; class Aves; order Passeriformes; family Dendrocolaptidae; genus Dendrocincla; species Dendrocincla tyrannina. The sequence goes on along the minus strand of JAWWMP010000018.1, from coordinate 16,108,872 downwards.
AGAGGAACTGGGTCTTGTGAAGAAGTGAGTGCATGCTGGGTCACTTTGCCACTGGAAGTCTGTAACCATAAAACACCAGTTTGGCACATTTAATCTGAATTGCTGGGCATTTCTCCTTTAAAACTCTGTCTTGCCTGCTTTCAAAAACATAGAGATAGGCAGTTAAAAATTTTGTTTCTTATGCTGTAAAAATAGTTAAGAACCTTCTGTTAATATCGTACTAAAATCATCAGACAGCTCTGCTGTTTACAATAGGAAATAATTTTGCAATGTATTTCATTCTCAAATTAGAAGAAAACCACAGCTGTCCACAAAATTTAGTTTTCCAAAATACATAGAAAAATTACATTTAAAAAAAAAAAAGAAAAAAAGAAAGGGAGGAGGGGTGAGAAGCAAGCATCCCAATTTCCATGGAAGCTCTGTGTTTATGTAAAGTGCAGCAGCTGCACTGCAAACTCCCCTCTCTGCATGACCTCAGTCCTGAACAAGACAGACTGTTCCGGGTGCAGGTGTGATTACTGAATTATTTGTTCTGTTTTGGTGTCAGTCAGTTACAGAGCAGTATTATGGGTAAAATTTGTAGCCACTGAATAAAGTGAATTGGTAGATTTGGTATTCCACAGTTCACTATGTGGTGCCTTCCTGCTATTGCAGAAATAGTTTATTTTATTCTCTTGAATTACATTAGTTAAATAGGACAGACAAGAGGAAGTGACTCCAGCAACAACCTCTGAATACATCAGGAGGCAGAGAGGCAGGGTTGGACTGAAGATGGTGCTGGGCATAAAAGATAGTTTTGACAGCTGATTTGTGATTTTTTTTTTTATTTTTTTTTTGGAAGGTGTTTGTATATGCTGTTGACATGGAGAATTTCAGGAGGAATGGAGCTGTGAAAAATGCTCACGTGTGTCTCCAGTCAGCCTGGGTTTGAATGGGATTACCCCTTGAGCCTGTCAGTGTTATCCGAGCTCCTCCACACCACGCTGGCCCTTGCCAGCTGTCAGGACTTGCTTATGTTCTGTGTGCCTTTAATCTCTCACCAGCTTATGAAGTTTAATAGAAAGATCCTTTTCCTTCATTTGGGTTGGGTGTAGACTGCCACAGAGTAGGAAAATATGGCTCATTTTCTCACTCTGGTTTCCAACCAAACAAGTCCAGTCAGTCTGTGGGGAACCCAAGTTCCTGACCGCCTCATGTGTGTGGAATTGGCATTTCAGTGTCTTGGAAGAATCAGCCCAGATCTAGAACCCGTAAAAACAGGTCCTTGTAGAAAGATGGGTGTAGTTTTCTCCAAATAATTAACAAATTCAGTGTCTGCTTTGGCAACCATTAAAGAGAACTGTTTATTCACCGTAAGATGTAAGAGTTCAGCAGCCAAGGCCGCCTTCCAGTTCTAGAAGGTTCTCCCTTTTTCCACTCAAAGTGCAATCAAAGGAGGCAGCATTTCAGATGAGTGGCAATCCCATAAGGCTCGCAGGGAGCGATGGCAATACTGTCCTCTCCACAGCCACTCTTCTGTGCCTTCTCTAGTGACATGGCAGTGACTGGCTTTGTTCAAGTCACAGAGCATTAGTATGGAAATGGGTTTGAGATTTGGTAAAATTTATTTTAAAAGGGAGGTGGATTGACACTGATTCCTTTGCAAATAGCAGTGTACTCATAAACACTTCTGTGTTGTGTTTGATGAGCCTGTCATGGCACTCTGTGCTTTATTAAGGAAAAAATAGATGGAAAATGGAAGGAAGTTTGTTGAAACTGACTGATTTGAAATATTTGTTTCTTCAATTTCTTTAGATGGTCTGACTAACTGAAGACATACAGGGAAGTAGCTCAGGTACCTCTGAGGGTTTAACAAGGGCTTTAGGAGCTGTGAATGATAAACCACCTTGAGTGACTGGCACAGGTCAAAGGACTGTGCAATCCTGTGCCCTCACACTATACTCACAGTATCTCCTGAGCATAAGAATTGTCTGCTACCTCTTTTGCTTTCAAACCCCCTGAAGCACATAGATCTTCCTCAGGAAATTGGTAATGCATTCATGGTAGGACTCGGAGAGACATCAGCCTTTCTACTGGTGGGAAGGAGCTGAGGAGGGACTTGGCAGGGTCAAGGACAGCTCAAGCAGCACGCACTGCTGTTGGTGTTGGGAGGAGTGAGACACTGTGGCAAACAGCTGGTGTTCCTGAGTCAGTCATTCTGCTGTTCCCACCTCATGCTCTGTCTGGCTGTGTGGGTGGCCAGGTACGTTTCTAGGCAGGGAAGTCATTCAAATTGATGTCACATATCACAGTCACGTTAGGGGGGAGAAGGGACGTGGTTGAATCTTTCTCTTACCCCTTTTAAAGCCTTTTTGTCCTTCTCTCCCTGCCATATGTGGCCATCACTAAAAGGGTAGGGGAGCAACACAGAGGTGGCCAGTTCCTGTGCCTCCCAAGGCTCTGGGGGCTCCCACCTTTACCCTCCCCTGTCTGTGGCCTGCCAAGCACTGGGCTGCACACCCCTATTGAGGGACAGGAAGGGTCTTTCTCAGAAACAGAACTATGTATTTATGTGTTCATTTGCCTGTCTGCTCTCTGGAGGTGGGATGGGGCTTTTAGGTTACTGGTGGTTGATCTGATGTCTCGAGGGTGTAAAGCTTAGGTGTGATACAGCTGGAGCATGGTGAACTTCAGGGAGTGCTTGTGCAGGCTGGATCTCATGAGCCACTTCTGCTCCCTGCTGAGGCAAAGGGGTGCAGCAATCCAGCGCCAGGGCTGGCTCTCCTGGGGCCTGGCAGAGGTCACAAGGCAGCTGTGTGACAGAGAGCTGGTGCTGTGCCCCCTGTCCTGCACTGGTGGTGCCTGTGTTAACACTGGCGTTGGACCCTTTGCTTCACAAAAGAGACTGAGGGCAAGGCTCCCACCTCAGCATGGAGTTCAGGAACCTGGAACAGTGGTTTTTGTATATGTCCTTGGGTTAGATTGGGTAAGGCAGAGCAGAGAGTCATCCTGCTTGTTTTAATAACGAAATCTGGCACTCCTGAGACCATGGTACCAGCTGAACACAGACACAGAAATACCCCAGGCAGGGAGGTAGTGCCGTTCAGCGTTCAGACAAGTTGCCTATAACATGAGATACATAAGAATTGCTTCTTTATGATCTTTGAACGTGATTGCATGCTTTTCTTTTGTTCTTTCAGGTAAGACAGTGAGGTCTTTAACTGCTCCAGAAGAGTGTCTGGAAAGAAAATGTCTCTGGCAAATACATATCAGGTAACACTGCTTAGTGGGGGAGCTTCTTCACTTTTGAGATAATTAACTGAGCCAGTCGTGATGAACTGAGAAACACCTGAATTTGGAGTTACAGAGGCAGAGGAAGGAAATCTTGAGCTCTTAGTCACAGAAACCAGAAAAGTGCCTGTTTTTCATTTTTATGGAAAGTACTGCTGCTTTTGATATGCAAATGGTGCACTGTACCCTGTAACCTCGGTCTTCTAGAAAGCAAAAGGAAGGGCAGAGAAAAACGTGCGTGGTGCAGGAATCCAAATGACATGGAGACAGGGCTCCTACTCCCTTTCACAATTCAGTCCTAAATTGCAGTAAAGCTGAAAGAGATCAAATCCGTTTGGACTCTGAGGGCAGGGACTGCCCTGTGTCACAAGGGGCTTTGGAAGGTTTCTGCATGTAATGACTATGAAAGGTGAGGGAGCTGAGTGCCTGTTAAAGGAGCTGTAGCAAGCAGTAAGAGAACTGAGTGGGTTGTAGCCGAGCGACAGCTCATCATATAATCATCATGTTTTCCACTTAGAGCATCTCTGAAAAACAAGAAAGATGGTTTCATTCTTTTTGGTCTTCCTCTAACAAGAGATTTTGAGTAATTGTTTTTTTGGAAAACCTTCATTGACATCTGAGCTGTAGATACCTATTTTGAGAGATAGGAGAGTTATCGCCTGTGGTTCAAAACATTCCCTCCCCCACACACCTCGTTAAGTCATGGGGAGAATTTCCCTTAGTCATTTCTCTTTTTCCTTAATTGCCTTCTCCTGTCCAGAGGTGAGGCTTGCTCTGCTGGCATTTCACGATGCAGGGCTGATCACTCAGCACAGCTCAGGCTTTGGCATGTTGTGGTGTCTTTGCTCTCCACTCTTTGTCCCCCACCCCTCACCTGGGGAAGGAGCACAGGAGGACACGCTGAGCCTGTCTCTGACCACCCCTGCTGACCCTGCCATGGCTCAGCCATACCGTGGTCCTGAGGCAGGCTGTGGTCCATCCTCCTCCTCCTCCCTGAGCCTCGAGGAGCTCACTGAGGACAGACAATGGTCCCGTGATTGCAGAAAGCAGAGCAGGTTCTCAGTTCTAACAGGAGGCTCTCACTAACCTCCAAATCCATCTTCTTTTGTGTTTTGGTTTTTTGTGTGGTGGTTGGTTTTTTGCTTGTTTAGTTGGTTTGGGTTTGGTTTTTTTTTCTGCATTATTGGGAGAGTGGCAACCAGAAAATAGCTTTCTTAGATGCAATAGGATTTAAAGGAAAATGGGTCTCATGAGATGAAGCTCAAATCAGTAGGAAATTGCCCTTTACGTTGGTTGTGAGCCTTCAGACACCCGCACGTACTGCGTGCTCTAGTTTTGGGTTCTATTTTGTCATCCAGTAGTGAGCAGAGAGGTCCTGTCACACCTGATCAGGTACTTCGAAATATGATCTAGTACTGCTCTTCTTTAGTGGGCTTCAGAGCTTGTCAGGTTTTGTACCTAGAGGTGTGTTTTATAGGTAATAAAGTGTGTTTCTTTTAAAAGTGAAATTGCTTTTATTGCTTGTAAAGGTGAAGCTGTCCCTGTGAAGTTGATGAAGTGTTGTAAAGGTGTTTTGAAGGATGAAGCTATGGCTGTGTTTCCCCTGGGAAGTCACCAAACTGGGTGGTTGGTGTGGGGTGTAAAGGAGTAACCTGGATTGTTTGCTTTGGTATTCTCTTAGAAGAGGGCACCTCTGTTTGCCCCAGGGCACTGCACGTAATCCTGCAGCTTGCAGAGCTCTCCTGCAGTGGGTTTGCCTGAGCCAGCCCCCCCTCAAGGGTCAGTGCCCTCTAAATTGGCTTGCTGATGACTTCCAGAGGCAGCTCACGATGGAGCTTTGGGCAGTTACTGGTGTGGGGTTTTTGTAAAATTTGTGTAAAATTTTAAAATAGCTTTTCCTCAGAAACTTATGAAAGGTAAGTTAATTAGAAATCATCTGAAATTAAGAAGATACATTTCAAATAACAGTCCTTCATCTTCTGCCTAGGAATGGCAGAAGGAATGAATGAACAACGTACTTTGAGATGAGTAAAAGGAGTAACTTTGCATGCCTGTAATGGAGCATGATAGAGGAGTTGTGATTAGAAACTTTGATTAGTGAAAAGAACTGGTGATTAGGCAGTAAGCAGCTCAAGATCTGTCTTCCACCAAAGTCTGAGAGGCTCATGGGAAATGATAATGAACAAGCAAAGGCACATTTAGAGATATAGATATATGCACATGCATATATAGGCATATATTTTTATACATAAATTTTAAACTGAAACAGATTTTAATATGAAAAATTTCAAACCATGAAAAAGAAAAAAAAAGAGAACCCACAGGTCAAAGTCAGTGAGTCAGTGACTGTTGCATTGTTTAAAGATGAGATTGGCTGATTCTCTTGCCCTGAGACTTGGGGGTGTTTGCTTAGTGACAGAGCTCACAGTGTGCAGGGGATATTTCAGAGGTGAAGCTCCTGGAAAACTTTCTCTGGCCTCAGAGAAATTAGGATTTCTTCCTGTGTGTCCCACAGGGTCTCGAAACACTGTCGTGTTGGGGACTAGGTGTTTGCTTTTGTATGAACAGCCTAATGGGGTCAGTAAAACTGACCATGCCAGTAGATTTGGATGGGGCCAAACTCAGGACAAAATTAATGAAAATGTGCTTTTAAAAAATCTCTTTCCTCTGTTTAGCCAAATGATGATTATTTTGAAAGGCACTTGGTGACTGTATTTTTCACAAAGAAATTTGTACTTTACCCTCAACGTGAAATATTAACATGAGAGAGAAAAAACCTTGCAATTGGAATTTAATGTCTATGATACAGGGCACAATTCTTGAGAGTTTGGAGGAAAACATTGAATTCACATGCTACAAAAAGCCAGGGCCCACCACGCTAAATACTCTTCACAAGATTTGTATTTCTGCTTACAGATAACCCTTATTTGATCTTTTTATGTGGGTTTTGCTTCAGTATTCTGGCTACAGAAGGGGAACATTTCACAAAGTAATTTGCAAGTCCTATAGCTGGTTTACATCACAAAAAAATACTTCAGATTCGACTCACAGGTCTTTGGGGCTTTTGCATGTGCAGAAGTGTGACATCATTTGTATTCCCTGGAACTAACTACTTTAAAGAAAGGCAACAAAATGAGCATTTGTCAATAGGTGAAATCAGACACAATAGTATTTAAAAGCCAAAACCAGAAACATTTTCTTCATGAAGCTCAACACAAGTGGTGTGAGTTTATCAGGATAGGCACTGTAAGTGTAAAACGTAACCATTTTTTCCCAAAGTATTTTCTCATTGCTGGAGTTCCTCTGGTTCCAATTTCTGAGATGTTTCAATGCAAGGCCACGGATAGATACGTAGTCAAGATCAACCTCTGGAGTTCAATCTAGCTCCATACCTGTTTTAACTTTAAAAAGCCCCTTAGGATTCATTTAATTATTCATTCTGAGCTTTCAATGGCTAAGGAAAAGAAGAGCTACTTATTTGATAAGGTTTAAGAAAAATGAGTTTGTTCAATAAAGTGTAGGTGTTCACAGTATTGGGAAGATAAAAACAAGTTTTATGATCTTGTCTTTATTTCTCAGTCCTGTTTACAGAGACTTGATGGGAGCAGCTGGCTGCAGTTCTGACAGCACAGAAGAGTCAGATTAATTTAATGATGTGTAACTAGACAGGGAAATAATTTAGTCTTTCTTACTCTTGGTAAAATGTTCCTTGGCTGTAGCAGCCTTATATGAAAGTGGTGGCCTAAAATATCCAAAGCACTCAGTGAGTTCAGTCCTTTATGGCAGACGTGAAGCAAATGTCTCCTGTAACACAAGCATCCACCAAAACCAGGGTCACAGTACCAGGGTCAGCACAGCTGCTGTCACACACTGCCTGAGAAGGTGTCTCATTAAGGTCAAAGAGGAGAAAGGCTAGGAGGTGCAAAAGACAGTGAGAAGAAAAGGAAAAACCAATGTAACGCTCAGCTCTTTGGCACCACTGTGGAGTCACAATGAGTTTGGGTTGCAGTAGGAATTGCTTCTTTCAGCAGTGTAAGAAACATCCCAGGAGATTCAGACACACCAGGAAACAGAAAACTCAGAAAAAAGAATCACTTTTTTTTGAAAAGCATCATTTTAGGCAAACCAGAGAGCCAAGTTAAGTTTATGCTCAAAGAATGCCCCAAGTTCTCATGCACAAGACCTCGTTCACTGGTGTGCCTGAGGGGGATGAAGGGAGGATGCCTAAGGCAACTGCTTTGGTCTCAACCAAATGAATCTCGCCATGTTGAAAGTGTTTGTAGGAAAATACAGAACTGTTCCCTAACTTCAGCTTTTGGGGGCAGGACAGTGGTGTGGGTGTGCAGAGGAGGGGAGGGAAGGGCACAGGTCACTGGCCATGGGGCTCTGTGCCCCCCCTGCCCCGTGTGCTGGCTCTGTCCTGGCCGGGGTGTTTCTGCACACCCTGCTGGGAGCTGCTTCGAGCCAGCACACCATTCCTGCAGACCCAGGGACTCAGCAGGGGTGTCATTGTGGCTGAGGGACGTGGCCCACGGAGCACTGACAGTGATCAGAGCGGGTGCCACCAGTGGCCCAAACCAGGGGCACAGAGGCAGCAGAGGAATCCACCTCTTAGGACCTTCTAGGTTTCAGCATCATCTTTGAGTCAGTGCAGACTGGTTTTGCTGGGAAAGTGGTGTAAAGCAGAGAGGTGGCGTTTTGGGATGACATCCATTGTTTGTTCAATTCAGATTGTGGCTGTTTTATTTCAGAAAATGGATGTTGATAGTTGAGAAACTTGAGAGTTTAGATTTGGGTTCTCTCTAGCATTGAACCTGAAAAAGTGTCTTTGTTGTTTCTGATAAAGAAGTGTGTCATGTGTGTAGGTTATTTAATTAAAAAGAGAATTTTCCATTATAAAAAGGTGTCTGTAGCTTTTGACCACGCAAACATTTCCTGTATGTTCTGTGACTTCTTGCTTTTGCTACTGATGCTAAAACATAACTGAGAAATTTATCATGTCTTAAACTGGAGCTTTGGCTAAAAAACTGCTGCCTCAAAGTGGCAGGGGGTGCTGAGAGCTAAAGGGAATGGACAGAAAGCTGCCCAGTGCCTTGGTGGGGCTGCTCTCTCAGGGTCCAGGTAGCTCCTACAGAAACTACTTTAGTACCTACCTGATTGTGACAAAACCTGAGGGTTTGCAATAAGTCTCCAAATGGGCATTTCCACTGTGCCTGTGCTGCCCCATTGTAACCTTTCATGATGGAACTGATCAGAATAAAAGTGTTCTTGTTTCCATGTGAAGTGGGAAATCTCACTATGTATGTAATAAAAAAACACGTGTAGCTCTCATCTGCATGGCTGGAAGTGTCTGTTTTCATTTTCAAAGATAAAGGTTTAAATCTGAGCTTAAACAGTAATTTAATCAATAAATTAATATATTGATTAAATATATTGATTAATAAATGCAAGAACATACAGTGCTTATTAGAGTTTAATGATGTCAAGGTATTACTACACCAAAACCTTCCTGAGTCATTAGTGAGAGGTGGTCACGTTTTGGTTATGCCATAAACAAGAGCCAGACTGAGTTTTGAGAGGATTAATTACCTTTATAGGAACTATCCGGAGATGTTTCCTGTTCTTTCCAGAAAAATTTTCTTCTGATTGCTTCAGTTTGATTCTAGTGTAATTTGTTTTCCTCTCCTTGTGTCTGAATCACTTTGACAGACTCATCGAGGAGCTGAATGTAGAAGGAGCTGAATGCAGAATTGCATACGGAGGCCAAACCCCTTCCCTGTGTTGGCAGTCACAATTCCACTGGAATCTGTACTTTACAGTCCTAGGTGACTGGCTCGTGCTGTGGCCTCTGTGGTGACAGACAGGGCTTGTGCCTCCCTGTGCAGGGTATGAACTGCACCCAGTGAGGGTGGGACCGATGCACTCCCTCTGGTCCTCGCTGGGAGCACCCAGGGGTGGTGTCAGCAGGGGCAGAGGGACGGGACACCTTGCCCTGCATCCCTCTGCATCCTCCTTTCACTTCACAGAGTCACTGTGGAGACAGAGCTTTGTTCTGACCGGCTTTTAACTCCTGCAAGGAGCCCGCTGTTCGTAAGGGACCTGCAGAGAGAGAGACAAAGGGGTGCTTGGATGGGCAGTGATGGCCTGGGGGGTTCCTCCAGGTGTGCTAAGTGAGTCCTGTGGATTCCAGGCAGTCCTGGGGGTGGGAGGGCTCCTTGTTGGCCCCAGAGCATTGCTGAGCACCCCTTGGGGTGTGTCACTGGCATGTTGTGAAGGGAACGGTGCTGCTGGAAACAAATCACGGGAACTCAAAGACCCTAAGCACCCTTTTTCAGCTCTGGGAATTCTGGTGCCATTCTGTGTGCTCGTGCCATCTGCACATAGAGAGAGAAACACTGCAGTGAGAGTGAAGTTTGGGTGATAATCCAGAAGTCTGAAATAAAGACTTCTGCAAGAGTCAAAAAGGTATCTGGGCAATCTCGTAGAAACCTCTTAATCTGGCATTTTGAATTGTGTCTTATAATGCTGGGAACCAAAGGTTTGTTATCTTTAGTCAACAGTCTAAGTAAAATTTTGCACATGAAGTTCCGGAGAAATTTGTCAAATTGTGCATGGAGGTGTATCCTCATTTTCTAAATCTTAAATATGTTGGGTTTGTGCCCACCCCCACCCCTTGGAAATACTCTGTGTGTGAATATGGGGACTATTCAGTTCCTTCTGGTCAGGTTCCAGTAGCTGTTTTCCCTTTTCAGTGGAATCCCACAGAACAGTGGCCTCACACAGAGTTCCAGGTGACTGGCATGGGTTCACCAGCTGAAAACTCAGCTCACCCTGTAGAGCAGGTAGTGTCTAATGGCCTTAAAAATGACCAGTGAAGGTGTGGTATATTGAAATAAACTTGTGTGACAGCATAAACTTGGAAAAAGTATAGCTGAGAGAGTGGAAAAGGGAAATAGAAAAGAGAGGTTGCTACTCTGTCTTTTGTAAAAAAAATATTTTTAACAAACATCCAGATTTGCTTGCATAAATACAAAAGGAAAAGCAAATTGTGTACAGAGGGGAAAGTGTAATATGGCATAACTAGGAGGAAAAAAATTAAAAGAACTGCAAGAAAGCAACTATTCTTAGTATTGAAAAATTATAAAAAAATGATAGCCCTAAAAACTTTACAAAATTATTTACGTTTTAAGACCTCAAAGAATGGCACAGAGACTGACAGAGAAGCAGAATTTAGTGGGTGTCAGGAAGAACGGTATTTGGTCACAGTATCTCCAAACAGGCTGCACAAACTGTGTGTGTGCAGATCATTTTGGCTGCCCTGAGAGGTAAAGCAGGTTAAAATTGGATTAACTACAACATGCCTGCAAATCAGTCAGGAAGCAAAACCTTTAGGATAAAGCTCGTTAAACCACTCAGGCCTGTGCTTCATGGTTAATTTACCCAATATTGAGGATTCTTTTAAATCAGTCTGCAATGCTTTGTTGGCTTCGGGTTTGTTGGGCTTTTTAAAATCATATATTTTTTTGAACAAAATCAGTAAATCTGAATCTGCCGATGATTTTTTCGTGAGTACAAAGGGACTAAATATGTTGGATCAGCTGGAATAGTTTACTCAGCTCTGTCACTGACAGGACTGGTCAAACTGGTGGAAAAGCAGCCCTCTAAACTGGGGTTTGCAGAGGCAAAGCAGTGCCCCTCTGAAGGCAGGCCATTTGAGTTTAGTGGGTTTCCTTTTGGAACCCTTATGGCTGGGAAAATGGGTGCCAATGGTCAGAGAGTTTCCCTTGAGAATGTTTCCTTTCTCTTTCTCTGTTAATGAATTTTGTTTAATCTGAATTGGGTTGGGCTCTGGCTAAAGTTCTTGATGGAAGAGCAGGTCGTGATCCCAGCAGTGAGATACTGAAGTACTTCTAACAGTCTTGGGAATGGTCAGAGCTGGAAGAAAGGAAGACATTCTTTGTCTGTAGCAGAGGTACAGATTAGTGTTCCAGGGTCGAGGTGTGTATTAGGTATGACAAATGGATGTAGAACAGGACTTTACAGCGTCACTTTTGGAGTGAAACAGTCAAGCATGTTCTGGTCTTCTCTCCATTCTCACAGGCACATGATACTGTCGAGCTCCAAGATCAGAAGTGAATCAGCTGGACAGTTGCTTCCTGCCTTCCTAAATAGGCAAACATACTAGACACGGGAAAAGGGGCCTCCCTACCTCATTCCTGTAAGTAGCTGCAAACATCCCCTCCGCCCCCCAAATCAGCATCTGCCATTTAGTTGTTTTGAAATGCTGGGCATAAGGACGTGGTGAAGGAAACCAAGATTTTAATTTATTTTCTGGTTGACACCAACTAAGTGTAGCCACCCAAAGAAACCAACTAAAATTATCAACAGGCTCCCAGCATGCCTATTGCCTGTGGCAGCCCAGAGCTGAGGGATGCTGCAGTGTTACTCATTAAATGACCCTCTGTCTGTGCCTCCCAAAGCCTGGGTGCTGTGTGAGTTCCTAAACCCCTCCCTATCACTGCCAAGTTCAACTGCAGCTCATCTGTCACTACAGAACCTCTGCTTGGGGCTTAGCCCTTTGCTTTTGCATGTCTGAGCAGTTCACTGTGTGACAACACGGTGTCACCCGTGGGGAGGCTTGAATGGAAGATGCCCAGAGCAGCAACCCTGGTCAGGACAGGGAACAGAACAGTGTGTTTAATAACTGGGGTTCAGCTGCTCTCAGCTGCCAGGAATTGCTGTTTCCCTGCTGATTTCTCTGTCCATTCTGCAGGGAGAAGGTGGGGGTACCAGCGTGGATGCCTGCCTCGTTTGCTTCACCAAAATGAGTTAGGGCATGCAGGAGAGAAGGGAGAGTTTTGCAAGTAGAACCTATCATGGTAAGTCAGATTTTGTCTCTGCTTCTGCTGTGGAATTTCTCAGTGATGTTAAATACATTGCTCAAACCACACTTCTCACACAAAGCCTCTCTTCCCTGGAAGCACAGTACACGTAACACTTCCACTGCACTGAGACATTCTTCCCTCCTGCTTCTTCCTCCCCTGCCACAGGAGGAGCACAGAGGTGTTTGAGGGGACCTTCAGCAAATTAAAGCAGCTTCCAGTAACTCAAATTCCTGGGGCCGCCCTTGCATGGTTGTGTTCAACTGAACATTTGAACAAAATGCTGATTTAGTGAGCCCTGTATTTAAATCAGTATTTAAAATGAAGGAAAATACCAGACCGAGGATAGAATTAAAGACTGTATTATAATGCTTATGCACATTAGAAATAAGTGCAACTTTTGTGTTCTGGCATTGACTAAATTTGACCTCCAGAGAGTTATGGCCAGGATATTGTTCTGTGCATCCCACTGTGGGAACCGTGGCCTCGAGGCCTTGCACTGTTCAAGTTTCAACTGTACTTTTTTTGCTAGGCTGACCAGTGTGTTGCAGCATCCTTACACAGAGGCAGAAGCTTTGGTGGTGGTTGTGGCTGTGGAAGCTGGAGCTGCTGTTGGTTCCTGTTGTTGCTCAGTTTGCCGTGTGTGAATTGTTCTGTAGCGCTGTCATGGAGCGAGGCCATGTGAGGGGCCACATCCTCCCCCTCCACTGCTGGAGGCTGGGCCTTTGCTTTGCTTTTTTACACTCCTAGTAAGCCTGATAATGTTTTGATCATAAAATGAAAGTTCAGTGCTTAGGGATGTGAGGACTACAAAATACCTGTAGAGATGAGTTTTAGTCCCTGCAGGTGTAGGTTTGCTCTCGTTGTTCATTGGGCTTGGGAAGGAGTCCCGACAGAACTGCTGCCAGTCCACAGCACTGCAGCCTGCAACTGGATCTGCCTCGGTGTCTTCATTTCTGGGGTTTCACTGGGGTCTAATTTTGGAGCTTAACCTTGGGTTTGAAATCCCCTGTAAACAACTTTTCCACCAGCAGTAGTGACTAATCAGACACAGTTTGCTGTAGATGCACTGCCCTTCTGCCCCCTCCTCAGGACAGTCATTCTCCCTGTCTCGTGTGCTCCCTTTGCTGCCTTCATTTTGTGAGGTTTTTCTAGGCTCCCACTTGTGTGTTATCTCAGCTCTCACACATCTCAGTGCCTTGGAAGGACACACCAGGTCGAGCTTCTGGGCAGATGTTTCCCACATACTGCACTCCGAGGGGCCTGGGCACTTGCACTTCTACAAATATGACAGTTTAGAATGAATTTAAACTAAAAGCAAATGCAATATCTTGTTCAAAAATGTTTCCTTACAAACAGGCCTTCATACGAAATTAATGTAAATAGACTGAATAAAACAGGTGTGGATAAAGTCAAGCAACAAGCAAAGTTAGAATTCGCAAATCTTTCTTCCCTACTTTCAAGAATGAATTTTGTCCTTTTCCTGTGTTGTTTTTTGGGGAGTTCTTTTTTTGTTTTGCTCTTTGCATTTCTTTTGTCTCTGACTGCCAGAGGTCTCGTCTTGACCATAAATTCTATGTCCCTCTCTGCTTGAGCATAGATTCTTTGTCTCTTCCTGTCAGAAGTGGGACTTGATATCCCAAACAATCTTGAGGCTCCTGAACTGTTGCTGAGCCCCTCAGTTTTCTCTACATCTGATGCCCAAATTTTTTCAAAGCCCCACCCTCCTCTGAGGCTGCTGGTTTATATTTAAGCTGCTGAGGACTAAGAATGGTGTTAGTAAAACCTTTGGGGTTCTTGCTGAGAATTGTGTAAGTACCCACTTTGATCACGGAGAGGAGGCCGTGTCCCAGTGTCCCATACAGAGCCCTTCCTGGGGACCCACTGCCCCTGCAGCAGTGCTGCTGAGCCTGGGCACTGCTCTCAGCATCTCCACGTCTCTGCCCCTCTGCTCGGCGGTCAGGCTGCTTTTATTGCCCTTGCCACGTCTCCAGCACTGCACAGATTGCATTGCTCTGTTCTGCTGGGCAAAGGCAGTCCATGGTAATGGCTTCTTTAATCTTTTCAAAGTAATTATTTTATTTGGGGCAGTGACTCCAGCCAGTGCCAGCCTCTCATTAGTGATAGTGGTCAAATACAGATAAGCAGTGCCTGCATAAGACAAGTGAGACTCCAGTCTTTTGTCATTTTGTGCCTAACTTAACTGAAAAGATTTCTAAACTTGGTTCTCAAGAGTCATTGTGTGTTTGCCTTCTCTAACCTTGACTCCAGGTAATACCAGTTAGCACTGTATCTACTATTAACTCCTATGTATCTAGATATATCCAGTGTGTCTGGTTTGTGTATCTGAAGGGTCTAATTCTACTGGATACTTCTGTTACATATTAATTTTCGAGCTCTGGAAGAGTAGAAAATCAGGGTCGACCAGGGAACCTGCAGATTCGAAGAGAAAGGAGGAAATTAAATAACCTATGATTGATTCCACCCTGCATCTGAATCATTTTAAGGCAAAAGTCACTTCTAATCTTTTAGTTATTTGCTGCAAAAAATAGATCTTTCATGGATATTCCTTTTAGCATCTTTCATATACAGAACATATTTCTCAGTGTGTTCCCTGGTGCATGGCTTGGGAAAGAAACCCCTGGCTTCGATGTGCAAAGGCAGGTCAGAGATGCAGTCTGTGCTGCTGCCTTGAAGCTGCAGGCTGTGCTGTGCAAGCCATTCGGGTCCTCCTGAGCTCCATGGCTCCGTAGACAAGGCAGAGTTCTGGCTTGGGAGTAACCCCGAGTGTCTCACCCTCCCTCCCAGTGCCTGCCCTGGGCTCATCCTTGGCAAAGGAACCTTCCAGGTCTGGTTTGTTTCACACATCTGCTGTTCCCTGCAGGGCTGCTGGTGGCACCACCACCCAAAGCACACCAAGCTGCTGCCTCCAGGTTCTTGGGAAAGTGCCCCCTGTGGGATGCAGGCAGTGCCCCAGACATTCCCCTTGTGGTGATCAGTGGGAAACAAAGCTCACTCTTAATCTCCTGGTGCAGTGATAAGAGAGAAATGTCACCCTGTTTTATTTAAGTGATACCTTGGTTATTGCTGTGGTAGTATTTTTACAGAAATATGTTGGCTTATTATAGAGCAGTGGCATTTGGTGTTGCAGCTAAGTGGGACACATTACCTGTCACTACGGGCAGCTTCCTCTTGAATTCCTCGTTTGGCAGTTACTGCTCATTTTGGGCTAATTGAAGATGATGTACCATTTGAGTGTACTTGGAATTTCTATATTGAATCTGTTCTAGGACTCCTCAATAAAGACTGACTGCTGTATTAGGATAGTCGGGCTGCTCTGCCTAACATGGGTGGGAGTAGAACTGTGGGGTAATTACAGGCAATGCTCTGTCATTTCGAGATTTAATTGCTAGTTGGATTGATTATGTTAATAACTGTCTATTATGAGACAATTTTATTATATAACAGCAACAATATTGTTATTGCATCAGGTACCTACTGTCAATGAGTGCAAACATATAGCTTTCCCTTTTCAAACATAGAAAACAAACATTTTGGTTGGTGCTCTTTACCTCTGGTATTTGCCTTCGCGGGTTTCAGCACCTCTCCTGTCAGCCTGCACTAGACTAGTTGCCTTAGTCCTCAGGAGGTCAAAGTACTTTTGCTGATGACCAGAAATAGAGTAAAAAACTTCTAAGTCCTGTTCCACAGTGGGAAATAAGACTCATTCTCTTTTGTATAAGCTGTGTAAGTCATGTTTTTTACTGTAGCTGAATCCATATCTCTAAAGCAGCAACTTCACAGGGCTTTTCAGGCCAGTGTACCAAAAAAAAATTAATATCTTAGTCAGTATTGTCCAAGGCAGTTTCTCAGGCAACTTCAGGAAATTTTTGTTTGTCTCGAATATTCTTTTTCCACAGTGAAAGTGTTTTTCCAAGGTAGGTAGTTCAAGACCTGGGTGAAAAGAAATAAATGTATCCTTTAAAAAATGTTCTCTCTGGCCATTCTCATCACCAGGATGTAACTTAAGAAAAAAATACTGACTGGTTCAGTTTAGAGCAAGAGACTGTCATTCTAAAGAGACACATCTTAATCTAAGGAGGCCTTAATATATTGCAACATGAAAATGGCCAATGCAGGGCAGTAGAAGGACACAGTTTGAATAGTTCATGCAGTATAGATCTACAGTACTTTAACACTCCTTTTATAGTTATTTAGCATGAAGTCCATGAGAATTTCTATTCCATTGTTTTTACTGCTAATAATACCATGTCATATGAGCACAGTGTCTACAGACTTAGGCTATGTGATGAGAACATGATCTGTGTCTCTCTTGAAATATTACTGGTTTAGATCAGGTGATTACAAACTCTGAAGTTTCTAATGTGTTAAACCTTTAAAATCACAACAGTTCCAAACAAGTGTGTCCATCTGTTCTAGATGCTGCCTGGGCTCTGTAATAGAGTGTTGCAGAGCTATAGCCCAACCCAAGTTCACTCGGTCACATGCTAATGGAGAAATTCACATAGCTTGGAATTACCCCTCTTGAAAAGACACAAAGCCTTTCAGTAAAATTAACAAACACTATCCATGCCTGATCTCTCGGAGTCATTAACGTGTATGAGGGCAGAGAGCATCTGGGTGGAGGAGCTGCCACTCTTTGGAGAGCTAAAGGAAGAGGGAACCAGTTGACAAGTTGTAGGGAAGACAGAGAGGAACTCCTTTCCAAGGAAATCATCTCCTCTCACGTTTCTTTTGAGCTGCCTCCCTACACTTAAAGCATGAAAAACTGACGTTGTTTCACATGGGTATTAAAAGTATTTAGAAACTTTACCCAGAGAGAATAAAGTCTTGAGTAGCTAAAGTAAGTTAAGGTGTAAATTAGACCAGTAAGATTCTAAAAAGATCTCTGCATGGAGCAGTTAATTCTTTACAGAGGACCAGAGCAGGAGCTTTAACACTCTTAGAAGCTGAAATGGTTTGGCAAACAGGAGGTTTCCAGACACAAAGGGTCAAACAAGCCCTGTCGTTAAGGTCCAGACACATTTCCTGGTCACATTTTGCTACATTTGGAGCTGAGTCTGCATCCTTTGCAAAATGTGTACTGCATGTAATTAAGTTCCAAATATTGCTCCACTGGAGCCTGTGAGATTTGGCTGTTTCATTTGTGTTATTTATTGTGGCTGTGTCATATAAATGAATTGGGCACTGGTGGCGTAATAAACTAACCAATGTCTTATTTGTCTTAGTAAACAGGCAGGGATTAGAAGGATGTGAAAAAGTTGTGTAAGTAATTGGATACATTTTTTATGATGAGGTATTTTATTTTGTGAAGGAATGAGTTTTCCCTTTATGCAGAAATTAAGAAAGATTTACACTCCTTTCAACAACTGTTGTTAACAGAGATTCTAATGTGTACAAGAAATCATGTCAACATTTTTCCATTGCTTCTGAAAGCATCTGCTGAATTCCTCGATACTGTGATGAAATGACACAGTTTGATGCTTGTCATGATTAAAGCATCACTAAGGGGAGATGCCACCCAAGAGGAAGCCAGTTGTCTCTTCTCTGTGACTCAGGTGCTGAAGCCACACTTGTCACTACCCTTGGTTATCAAGAACAGCTTTTGTAGTAGGACAGGACATGACCTTAAAAGTCTGCAGGGATACTGGAGTGTTCTCGAATGCCATCTGACACAGCTGCAATACTTCTTGGGGAGCTGGGATGCTCTGCAAGTTGCTGAGCTTGGAACTGCTCATGAGAGTGGTAAAAACAGCAAAGTCAGTGACTGTCTGGTTATTCTGTCTGCTGTATCAAACCCTTTGCAGTATAGGAAGTACAAGCATTGTGGGAATTCCCAGAGTGCCTCTAAAGTAACAGAAAAATATCTCTTTTTCATTAGAAAAAAAAAAGAAAAGAAAAAGGCATAACACATTCTAGTATTTATGCAGATGAATTTTTTGGGGGAGTGGAGCTAAGTAGAGCTTTATGCAGAATAGTTTTATTCTTCCTAAAAGGTCAGCTTTTAAAAGCCCAGCAGCTAAAAAGAGAGATTATAAGTGATTAAAGTGGTTTGGTAAACAGCATTACAGTGAAAACTGAGATGCACTGTGCCTGTTAATTTCCAGGCCATGTTCTTGAACCAGAAAATCTCCTGTTTCTCTTGCATAAATAGGTACAACTGTCAGCTTCTTCAAAGAAAGAAAAGGGATAAAATTACTTCTGCCGCCCAGGAAAAAAAGATAATGATATCTCCCTGTCCTGCAGAATAAGGAAACACTAATATATATATATATACTTAGTATTTAATTGTTGGTACAGATATTTAAATATTAAGGAAACACTTCTTGTGGTGTCTGAATTAATCCGCAATGTTGAAAATATTGATTGCTGTT
Source organism: Dendrocincla tyrannina (assembly GCA_035047865.1). Classification (NCBI taxonomy): domain Eukaryota; kingdom Metazoa; phylum Chordata; class Aves; order Passeriformes; family Dendrocolaptidae; genus Dendrocincla; species Dendrocincla tyrannina. The sequence goes on along the minus strand of JAWWMP010000018.1, from coordinate 16,090,325 downwards.
TTTAAGAACTGTACATAGCAGAGGGTTTAAGTGATAGGACTTTAACCATCTTCCTAGAATTAAGACCCTGGAATCCCAGAGTAGCTAATGGAGACTCCAGAGCACAACTGGAGCACCTCAGTAGAGCCTGTCTCCAGGGAGAACCTCAGCTCTCCATTTGCAGGCTGAATGGGTTGGCTGCAGCCTAAGCATTCTGAAATCCTTGCACTGTGGTTTTGCATCTCTTGGTAAGAAGAAAGGCTGGTTAAATGGGAACCCTCCAGCTCTGCCATTGGGGTCTGTGTATCGGGGCTCTGCTGAGCTGGAAATGAGGATTTGGGATGGGACACAACTGGGTGATACAGCCTGGAACTCATCCCACGGGGCGTAGGAAAGGGAGGGCATTTTTAGCCTGTTTTTCTAAGACTCTTGAATGAGACATTCCCATCCATCCGTGGATCACTCTTCCCAGTTCCACTGAAAACCACTGTATAGTTTGCAAAATAGTTAGAATTGCCCAAGCTAATAAAATTCTTATAAATTTTGTGAAAGCTTAGCTGGTGGAGATAAACCCCTGGAGCTAGAACAGTGCTTGTTTTCTGAACTGTTTGACAGCACATCCATGAGTCTGGACTAGCTCTGGGATGTGCTGGGGGCTGCAGAAGTTTAGGGTGTTAAAGGACAGATACCCAGAGAAAAGGAGGCTTCCTTCTTCCTTTTGCTTGCAGAACAATTTCCTGCAGAGCTGATAGGATTTTCCAGCTCAGTTTTCTACATGTGGAATTGATTTATTGGTTCTGTGAATTCATAGATGTCAACTGTGCTTCAAAGCACACTGCTGTTTGTGTGTTGTTATAACTGAGGGAGGTGGATGGGTCCAGACCACACTGAAGAGATCAGCACCTTCAGCACCGAGATCTGCCTTCTGTGTCTGAAAAATGTTGGTGCTCTTGGTACATTTGGAAGATCCCAGGACTGCTTGTTGCTTAGCAGGCTTATGCTCATTAGTTCAGCTTCTTGTGTGCTATTGTAATGAACTTTATGCCTTGCTTTCACAATCACAGTGCTGGTTTGCTATTTTTAAGGCCTTGTGCAAGAATACTGGGTATTTTATCTTCACCAAAGCAGTGTGCCACCCTGCAAATGATGTATGAAGCTCAAGGATTTCTTTCAGAGTAAATGTTATAAATTGTGCTGTTTGGTATGATAGTCAGCTTAGTAATGTCCAGGAGAAAGGTTTCCAAGCCTAGGGGTGAGAGTGAAGAAAAGCTAAACCTCAGGTTACATATTCACCCCTCTACCTGCAGTGAGAGCAGGGCAGCTGTAAAGGTTTCATTGTGTTTTCAGGGTGTTTAAAACACAGATGTGGCAGAAGGGGGAGGCTGCAGCTCCTCCCTGCTCTCCCCACCCAGGAGGAGCAGCTCGGGCTCTGCATCCATCCCACTGCCCTTTCATCACCAACATTCCTGCCTTGCTGCTTCTCCCTGGGGGGAAGGCAAAGGGGTGTGGTTCCACAGGTGTGTCCCACCCGTGGCCTTATGGATCAGTGCCCCAAGAAGAGAGCCATGGGAGCAAATCTGTCCCTTGGTGAGCTCTTGGCGTGGTCTGTAGAAGGCCTGAGAGGGCAGGAAGGGTCCCAAGGGCAGCTGTCAGTGGGTGACGTTCTGTTGAGTGTGACTTTCAAGAGGTGCAGTATTTTGGGAAGTTTACTACTTATCTGTAAGTAGCAATGGCAGTTGTAATATAAATTTCCTGAATGTCTTTCTCTTTCAGAGCTTCAATTCTGTCATTTGAATTACGGAGGAAGTACAGGGCCAGATTTTCAACCTCCTGCTGGAGGCTGTTTACAGAATTTTGGGCCTTTTGGCTCTGGTTCTACTTTAGGAGCCTGACAGGATTTGTGGATGTGGAGTAGATGTTCAGCCACAGGAGCTGTGTAAAAATTCACAGGTCAGATTCAGGACTGTTTGAAGTTGCCCAAGAAGTTATTTGCAATTAAATTCCTTTTGGATGAAATCTATCTATGAAAGTGGTATTTTTTTTTCTTCTTTCTAGTTGAAGTCTCTAGTCTTTAGGTATCATCATCATAGAAAACATTGATGATATACATAGAAAATAGTAGCTGCTGTGTAGTTTCTGAGTTGCATATATTATGTTGCACATAAGCAGATCCATTGCTGTCTTAATTAAAACACAAATACTGGTGGCATGAGCTTAGTTCTGATCCAAGTTTAAATATTTGACTAGTTGATGGTAGTGACCTTCTTTTCCTGACCCTATCACTTTCACTTTGAAGCTAGTCCTTGACAAACCAAATTATTATCATCTAGATAAAGTTCAGCTTGTACCTTTTTACATTTTCAAGCATTAAGAACTCCTCATAGATGGTCTGTTTTTCAGTGTTTACTGAGTGCAGGTCTGAGAAATGAGCTCCTTCTGTCTGTCTTGAAAGGGAAAATACTGCTGGTTAATTGACTTGTTCAGCAGAGGGAAAAGCAAGAGGTTTTTCCAAAACATTTGACCATTTGATCAGCTCATTTGGTTGCTTTTTTGCAGGTGATGGAGGAATATGGTTTCAAGCAAACTCTATTTTGGAGTGGGTTTTTTTCCTTCCTTTCATATGGTTTATCTTTTCCACGGACACCCCCCTGTCACGGGGGAGAAGCTTACATGCCCTCATGAGGTTGTGAGCTGTGCTGGAGGTGGTTCATGCCTCCAGCAGGGTCTGCCATGCTAGTCAGGTCACAACTGAAGGGTCAGACAAAGCGTGTCCACGGGCAGGGTGGGCTCGCTAGCTCCCCAGCAACCATCCCAGGAGAAGGACAACTCCAACTCCAAACCCGGGCAGATGGAGCTCACTTAGCCCTGTAAGGCCACCCATCTGAGAGAAGGACACTCTAACCAAACCTACGTCCTGAGGACTTTGCTGTCACCGTCCAAGCTCGCTTGGCTCTGGCAGATGAACCTGAGGAGTAAAGGGTGGGGCCAGTTCTGTGCACGCTGTGCCTCACCTAAACAAATCCATTGTGCAGGCTCTGGGGATCCTCCCACACTCGCAAAGCCCTGTAGGGACAGGTGAGGGACGAAAGGGCAGGTGAGAAGGTGCACTGGGAGCCGCAGCCCCAACCCTGCATG
>JAWWMP010000018.1:16074703-16087128 GCA_035047865.1 Dendrocincla tyrannina | reverse complement strand
AATGGAGACACACCATCCATAACGCTGCTGCTTCCTTTGAGAACACACGCAGAATCAGTCTGGAAGAAAAAAGGCAACGCAGGAAGAACCGTGCCTCGCCAGTAGTGCTGGTGGAGACTTTCCACTGTGCCTTTTGCAGTCAGACTTGCCTATCTTGAATTGGCCTTTTTAGCCACCAGTGTGCTTGTAGCAAGCGTGGGTAGAGCCCTTGTAAATCTTTGTTCATGAAGCCCAGCCATGAGGATGATATGGTTTATAGTCTTGTCTGTCCGTTGAGCATCTCTCCTGCCAAACACTGATCTGTTGTTGTGGGACCAGCTCTCCACGTGAGATGTTCATTTTCTCTTTCCCTCTCCTCCACCCAGCCATTTGTATTTCATATAAAACCTAACTAAAATCAGGGATCTTTGTTGAAATCCTTCCTGCTCCACATCCACAACTTTTTATTCTGAACGAGCAGTACCAGATTCTTTCTCTCTTCTTTGCGTTTCCGGCTAATAAGCAGAGCTGCTGCTCAAGCAGAGCAATGTTCTGCCTGTGTCTGTGAAACAAGGCTAATAAATTGAGGGTTGTATTGCCCAAAGTGCTGAAACAGTGTTTCCAAAAATAATGGACAGCATTATTGAGCCTCTGAGCAGGAGCAAAGCAGGGCAGTTTGATCAGGGTCTTTAAAATAAAGGAAAAAAACCCCTCGGTGTGTGGAACATAATGGCTCTTTGGATAGTTTAAAGGATATTTATTTTTTAAATGAATCTGTCTACTGTTCCAGGCCTTTTGTTACAAAAAGTGAAGAAAAAATACAGATCTTTCTGAAGTCCATGTGTTTGAGATGTTTAAAAAATATATAAATATTTCTCTCAGCAGTAGATTAAATTTAAAGATATTTATATGCTGAAGCTTGCAGTAAGCTCTACCAAACAGGTTCTCATTTCTTAAAGCAATCTTGCCATCACATTTGCCAACTCTAAGGCTCAAGGAGGCTGCAAATCCCTGTGTATTTTCCCTCCTTTTCCTGTGTGGTTGTCCATGAGGAGCTGTTTGTTTCAGGGGAGATTGTTCTTCATTTCATTTACATGTGCTTTTTTCATGTGTGAATTTGGTACGTAAGTTAAAGAAATGCAGGCAATCAATAACACTTTCCATTTTTTCCCTTTTTTTTTCCTGGCTTCCTGAATTCCCTTGTTTGTACACTGATATTTAATTCCATGCCCTGCTTTTCATAGCATGTAATAGTAGATGATGATGACAGTGGCAATTAGAACTGATGGTCTACTTCTTAGAGATAATCTAAATCTAAATTCTAAAGCTGAATATCCATTAATCCTGTTGAACTTGGCCAGAACTGGTCAGAAGTTCCCAAAAATCAGGATGTGCTCTTTTATCCCCAGCCTTGGATGATCTGGTAGTTGCTAATGCTCTTTCTGTGCGTACAGTTCTTCTGCAGGTTTCCTTACAGCACTTCCCTTGATTCATCAGCTTTCAGTTCTCCTCATTGGATCTCAGTATTTCCTGTTAATTATGATTTTTCCTATTGCAGGAAAGATCACAACTTTAGGGGTAGTTACAACTTATTCATGGTGAGGGAAAACTTACAGAATGTCACCAAATTGATTTGACTAAGTGGAGAGGGATTTTTCTTGCTCCTTAGGGTATTTATTTTTTAAAAATTTTCCATGAGTAGCTGTTCTTAATACTAGATAATTTCACACTCATTTTTCTTGAAAGTAAAGTGAAATTTATAGCTTGCTAATATGTATAAGCATAGGTCTGAAAAGGAGCTGGAACACAAAAAAGAAACAGATTCAAAGAAGACAGTGCAGAATTATAACAGTAGAGTACTATTTTTGCCTTAATTTTTAGAAGAAGATCTGTGTGCTTTGTGTCGTAATTTAAAAATAAAGAAATCCTTAATAAGCCAGGACAAAGGCACAAATGACTAAGGTTTCTACTTTGTTATTTCACTGCAGAAAAGTGTTTTCACCTCTTCCTATAATCCCTTCAAGGCATCTCTACTTGGAACGTGAGAGGCATCTGACACGTTCAGAAAAACATCCTCAGCATCCGTCTCGTCAGTATCTCCATCCTGGCGTTGCAGAGCAGCGTATAAATGGCCAGCTGCTCGTCCTGTGAGCTGCTCTGACACTGCTGCCATCCTCAGAGGGGCCCTTACAGCACTGGCCACAGTCTGAGTGAGGTTGAGAACAGACCACATGAAATCACTGATGTGACCAGGGTGTCCTGTGTGACATGGGCTGCCTGGGGGGGACTCTGGTCCCTCCTGCTCTCCAGGCTGGTTCCTCAGCAGCGCTTTTAGCTGAAAAAAATGGCCAGAATCAGACAGTCTGAAGCTTTGCCTCTGCTAGAAGCTGGCTGTCAGATAAAAATGGAAATCCACCTTCTGTAGGTACTGGTTCGTAAGTCAGCCCGGAATTGATTTTGTCAGTTCCAACAGTCCTCCAAACAAATTAACTGATCCCATCAGGCAGACCTTTGCTTATCTAGAGCAACTGTAGCTGCCTGTGATAATGGGTCAGAGAGAAATCCACCCCTCTCTTTCAAAACCATCTTGTATGTCAATGCGAGTCTGTAATGGAGGCCAGGCTGAGGTGTCAGCCTACGGCAAGGTGTTCCTTTGGCACTGCTCTTCACTAGGTGCACATATCCATTCTTTCTCTGGGACTCAAAAGAGAGACCTTGGCAACTGCAGCAGGCTGGCTCTCAGCAGTTTCTTCAGGACTTCATTCAGAGTTGGTAATTTTCCACTTAGATCATTGAACGTTTCCTGCTTTCCACCATGAGAGGTGATGTGTTGAGCTGGCATAAAAAATGACGTGCTTGCACCTTCCTGTCCTCCCTTACCCTGGCAGAAAGTTCTAGGAATAACCAACAATTGGAAAAGCACGGTGTTTTTCCCTGACACTGATACTTTCAGATTTTTAACATGTGCAATATTCCAACAATTGAACAGGATTTATGAGAGCTGTGCTTTAAGCCTGATTTAGTAACTGTAGGAACGAGTGTCTTCAGAGTTAGTTACAGGTTAGTATCCGTTCTGGTTGGTTATAGTCATATTTCAGTTCTTTCTCATATGTGATGCATCAGCTTCACTGCATGACTTTCCTACAGCTTGGCACCCCGAGCTGGGGAAGAGCTCGAGGTTCAGGCTCTGAGCAGGGCCACGACCAGCTGTGGCTGCTCCCTCAGAGCATCTCCTGAGCTGTTTATGGCCTGTCCTGCTGCAAACGGGGTGTCTTGTTCCCTGCTATGCAAATGGAGGAGGAGTTCCTGCTCTCTGCATGTGGCTGGTGCATGGATTTCACTTTTCCTGATGGATTCTTCACAACCTGGCAGCTACTTATGCAGTCTCAGTGAAACACACTTCTGTGATGCATCTTCAATACATTGTGAAATGAATCATTCCAGATTCTGTCTCAAAACTTGATCTTCTCCTTTGTACCTCCAGTTGTTCCAAAATCTTAGAGGTGACATTAAAGCACAGTTTTTAGGAGGAAAAGGAATGAAGTCTTCTACTCATGTTAGTTCAGTGTCCCAAAGTAAATGCAGAACTGCAGAACGTCATGTTTCACAGAAAAGAGGGTGGGAGTCCCAGGGCTGGAGGGAAGTGGCAGTTCTGGTTTGCTGCATTGTGTGTGTGTGTGTGTGTGTGTTCTTCCCTGCTGCAGCTGAGTTAGCACAGCTCGCACGAGCTGATGTGCTCACTGGTAATTCCAGCACATTGGACGGGTGCCTGGCAAGCTGGTAGCTGAGATGCATCTAAGGACTTACAAGGACTTGCTTTTTGTACGTAATCTAAATTTCAGAAGTTCAATTCTGCTGTTATTTTTAGGGTACTTGTAAGAAAGAGAACTCTCCCATCTGAAGATGTGGGATGAATCAATTGGTGGGATCAGTATTTTTTAGGGGAACGTGGAAGAATCACCATTACGTGGCATGCTTTGATGTGAGGAACCATGTAAAGTGAAGAGTAACAGACAGTCAAGCCTTGTGTTTAAAATAGCAGCTGAATTGTCTGTGTCAAGGCATGAATATGCTGAAGACTCCATTTTAAAAGACTGTACTGAACCCTTAGTGCGCTGACTGTGCACTTGACACACAATTAAGCATTTGAGCTTTCCTCTAATCTCTGTGTACAAGGAGATAAAGGATGCTTGGAGACTCGTATCAGTGAGACTATTTATACAGAGCTCATACTGCTAACACTTTTGATGTCCTTTAAGCTTCTGCCTTCATATCCCTGTCAGCTCAATCCACTGCACACATTTTCTGAGTCAGATGAGCATAAGCCAAGGAGGGGAGAAATGTGTTCCATTTCCCACATGGAAGAACCACCAGCCAGAGCAAGTAAGACTTTTCCAGCTAGAGAAGAAATTTTTTCTCTTATCAGTAATTTGTGAAAGACTAGAGGCTTGGGACACAGATAAAGGGATAGCTGTTTCTTGTGCAATGGTTATAAAGAGGTTTCAAGGGCTGAGGTTCAGCAAAGAAGAAGATCTGTCTGTGTTAGCACTTCAGACTGTGGACAGGGACTCGTCATTGAAATGTTGCATCACGAAAGCGCTGCCCTGCTCTGGGGAATAACAGAACTGTCCCAGGTGTCTGCAGGAGCAGGGAGCATAAGACAGAGATCTCTTGCAGGTGAGCTGCAGACAGATGCTGTGTGTCAAATTTTACATCCCTGCCCCCCCAGTTTTCAACACAGACATCTGCAGGAGGTGGCAGTGCCACTTTCCATGGCGAGAATAGAATTATCATTTCTACAATGCCCGTCCTTCCTCTTGAGGAGGACCTGTATACAGGCAGTGGCCATCTTCATCCTCAAATCCCCTTCCTGCAGGTGATCTTGTTACTACTTCAGTAATACTGCTTCACTGTTATTGGAGGTACCTTTCCCTTCATGTGTTGCTTGAGCTAAATGGAATAATTGCAAAGAACCAGTGGGCAGTGTAAGTGCAGGGAAAGCTGCCTTCTGAATGTGCAACTCGCACTGAAGAAGCCAAGTCTCAGCAGAAACGAAGCACAAAGCTGGTGTTATGGGAGAGAATGCTTTATATCTGGGCTTAAAACTACTTCAGGGTGCATGTAGGAAAGAAAAGAGTGGAAACAGGCACACACTTGAGACTTCGTGGGGAAATGCGGATCCAGGTTGGTCAAATATTAGCAGAGGAGGTTGTCAGAGCTGTGCAGGTGGTCCCAAGCTGCTGAGAAAATTGTAGGCACTGTTTCAGTCCTGTGTCAGAAGTGGGAAATGGAGGCACTTTTGAGTTCAGGAGAAACACTGCATGAGAGTCTCAGAAGAGAATTGAGGTACTTCTAAAAATGGAATGGAGGAAGGTTCTTCAGCTCCTTGACAGTGATGACTTGGAAACGTCAGACAAAAGGGGGGAAATTAGAAAGTTACTGTGGATATTCTTAACAAAGAACTTCCCTGCTCTCTGGCCTCAGCTGATTTCGTGTAGGACTCCAACCTCCAGAAGATCTGTTTGAGATCAGGTTCTTTGTTTTGAAATAAATTTGTAGCATCTGTAGTTTGTGTGTCCTCATTTTCCTCGCTCACCTCACACAGAAGTTGCTGCAGGGACTGTGCAAATGTAAAAAGATAAATTCCAAATTTTCCCCCAGAATGCTGAAAGAGTTGCAGCTGAGGTTACACCCTGAACCTTTGAGATCTTGTGCTAGCTTTATTCTGTGCCTTTATGTCTCGGTGTAGTTTGCCCCAGACCAAGCTGGGGTCATACAGGGAGTGCTCTTCAGTTTCTTGGCCACTGTCCAGGGCCCACAGCAGGCAGGTTAAGCACTATTTAAGGTTTATCCTACACTGTTGAAGTTCCAGTGTGTGTGTTTGAGAAATGCACTGCATGCATTTCCTTGTGCCCTAACAATCACAGTATCCATGGGCAGCTTTTAGAGAACTTATTTACACAGCAAGCAAAGTGGAATAATTGCTATTGTAGTTTAAATGGTATATTGTGATATGTTAAAAAATCTATGGTTGAGTGTTGGAAAGGGTTTATTTTTCTGTGCAGCAGATGTGTTGAACAGAATTGCAAAAGTGTTCCAGTCACTGTTTGTTAATATGGAGCTGAAAAAGAGAATATATTTTTACTGCTTGATTATTTCCAGGGCAGTGACAAAAGCTGCATCTTCTTAGCAGGAGCAGCATCATTTGTTTTGAGGGCTGCATAGTGGAGTATTTAGTTATTTCCCCATACTAGTAGGGGTTTCATAGTGCAGGTATTTCAGTTTACTAACATTGATACATGGAAATATTGAGACATACACTGGATATTTCTACCCCTTGCAGTCCAAGTACCTTTGAAAGTGTTAGTTATGAAAGGTTACTTCTGTAACTTGAGGGGTTTGCAGTTGTTTTTTGGAGTTCTATGAGGGTGATAAAGATAAGCTTGTGGCACGTGTGGTTTGGCTGCATTTCCTTTGCAGTGTATGAAATGATGCTCTTTCAGTTATTATGAGCTTTCAAATCATCTACCTTGCTGTGAGGATACCTGTGATGTGGCGCATTCATAAGTTCCAACAAAGAATATTTCTTTGGTCAGATTTATGATTCTTGCATGAAAATGTGTCATTGAAGGGGAAAAAATGCCAGGAATTTTAGTGAGTGCCATGTATTAGTTCACAAACATTTGTGAGCTGAGCTAGAGGTGAGTGAGGTAACTAACCCTTGGTAATTCAGGGAGTTCACTCACGTTGCAGTCGAGTTGTGACACAAACAGGAGGGTTGGGGTAAGAGCCATTGTCTACTGAGCTCTGGTTATTTCTGTGGGTATTCTAGGAAACAGTCAGGAATAGCATGTGTGTCATGTTCTGCTTTCACATCCTAATTCTCACAAATCCATAAAAGCTGTGCGCCGTGGTATATTTTTGCCTGTCTTAAAAGCATTATTGGAAGGAATGTTTTCCATGAGGAAGAGGTTTGGGCAGATATCTGTTAAATCCTGATTTTGATAAGGCTGGGCCCAGCTGCAAGTGGATGAGTTTTGTGAACGGATTAAAAAACCAGAAACATTAAAACTGATTGTAAGTGTCTTTTAAAATAATAAGGTAAAGCTTATAATAATTGGATTATGTATTTGCAAGCGGCAGGACTTGAACTTAAGAGATAGGAGTAGATTATATGCCAAGGGAAATGCTGGGGTTTGTAAAACAAACCCCATGAAATGGTGTTCCTCCTGTTTTCATGTGCTCATCTCATTTTTTTCATCCAAGAAAATGGCTGTTCTGATTGAGTCTTCTCCTGGATGACCCTTCACTAGTTCATTGCCTTCGATTTTGGAAGCTTATGAGAAGAAAACTTTCAAAGGTGTATTTGATGATCTTAGGAAAGAGAACTGTTAGAGGAAATTGCATGTATGAATTGCCCTTTTCACCTAGGGTAGCTTTAAGGATATTTCTGTACATTTTTTTTAATTGTCTGGCTTGTGCCAAGTAATATTCCTCATGCAAATTATTGTAGATGGTAAGTTATCTGCATTGAGAGGAGTATCCATTAGGCTTCTAAGGTCAAAGGTGAGGTTGATTTTGGCAATTATTATTATTCAAATAGCATGAGTAAGTGCAATGATTAATATATGATTAATACACTACTACTTTCTTTTTTTTTCCAGATTTCTCAGGGGACAAAATTTTGCTTATTCATACCTTCTACTGTGGCAAAAATGGATTCTCTTCCTCACCAAAAACCAGCAGCGTAACACCCACCCCACACCTGCCTCGAGGAGCTCCTCTTTAAGGTCTGTTGGGAGTGGAAGGAAACCCTTGCCTGAAGGTGGCTTTGAGGAGCTGTGTGTGTGTTTGGAGCTCCCAGGCTCCCCAGAGCTGATCTCAGCAGGCTGCCTTGGGCACTGCTGGGTGTCCCCAGGGCAGAGCAGGGCGGGCATCAGTGCAGGGCGAGCTGTGCCCTCCCTGTGTCCCCAGGAGAAGGGGCCATGCAAAGCAGAGGCCACGAGACGTGGCAAACCTGCCTTGTAACGATGGGCACTGCCAATGCAGGCTGGTACTCCTGTGGCTGTGGCACCTGAGGCTGGAAAATGCAGAGCAGGGGCTCAGGAACTCACCCCGGAGGAAGCTGCAAGGGGTGAAGAGGGTTTTCAGTGTGTTGGCTGCGACGCCTCAAGGCCCACGAGTGTCTTTTTCAATGCAGAGCTAACTTGAAAAAGCTAATGAAACTCCATGTTGTAGATACCCAGTAATGGTTGCTCAGACTTCGTGCTCTTTGTGCACCAAAGGTAATTTTATGCATGCAGAGCATGTGAGAGAAAACCATAATTAGAGTTTGGGCCACCATACCTTCTTCATTTGAAAAAAGGGTGACATCTGGAAAAATATGTTCAGTATTTCAATACAATATCTTCTTGTTGTATCAGGAAAAAATTATAAATGATGAAACTGGGGGGGGAAAATAAGGAAAAAATTCAGAATGAGGAAGAAATCTAGTTAGTTCATATTCCTTCTTTAGAGATATGTTCCCGTGGAAGGAGATGCATGTTACTTCATGAAACTGTGCATTTAATTAGGGGCCTCAGATTAACATTTGAAATCCTAATTGTTGTTTTTCTAGTGCAGTATAATACTGCCTACTCCTTTATCATTCTTTATAGATAAAAGAATAATTGATACTTGAATTTGTTTTAAAATGACAGTGTTTGTTTTCGGGAAATGTCACCTTTCTTGGTGGCATTACATTTATCCCTTGCACAGCTGCTTTTGGCTGGAAGACAACTAACACCCCCTGAGAGCCTTGTGAATAAGGGAAACACTGTCACACACTCATTGTCTATACCTGTTTTCTTGTATGAAAGAAAAAGCGTTGTAGCAATGGGCTTGCTTTATCCTGAGAAGGTCCTGATGCCGGGGATCTGTGCCTGACAAGGCTCTGTCTCTGGCTTGGTTTAGTTGAGTACAGGAGCCCTGTTTCTCTGCACTTGTGTTTAGCTGTGACATTCTTTCTCCTCTCAGAGTGTTATCATTCTCAAGTGAGAAGAATAGTGTTGTGAAAACCCTTTGAAGCTCCGTGCAAATCCAGTGACAGTGCAAGTGAAGGACCTCTGTTGCTGGCAGGGATGGCAGGTGTCTCCCAGCATTGTAGGGGGCTGAGGCATTGCAAGGGATGGAGTGTCTCTGGCTTTCCTTTCTGTTCTGCACTGGGAGTGTGCCACAGCTCTTAAATGCAGAGTCATCTTCTCAAGTTTTCTTTTCTACTTCCTTTAATCTTAGCCTCCAGTCGTAGGTTATAAGCTCAAAATCTTAAATAAATCACCTCAAAAGAAAATTTGGTGGTGTCCTTTCTCTATAGTTCTAGCCTGACATAATTCAAATAGATAAGCAAATAGGAGGCATTTTAAGTAGCATTTCTGAAAATTGAAATGTGGCTGCATTTTTGAAATACTTCCCGTGATGGTATTTATCCTAAAACTGAACTTAAAATACTTGAACAGTTCCCTTCTTCTTTGATGATCCCCAGAGAGCTGAGAATTCTTCAGCACATCTTCTCTCCCTGCTTTATCCTGTGTGTGTCTAATGTGTGGGTTCAGGACTTGTCTGCACAGGATATTGAGGAAAATTGGGGCTAGTCAGCTAAATGCAGGAATTTGAGGAGGGCATCTTAAGTCCCACCAGGTCTCTGTGTGCACTATTCCCTTCATAACTCAAGGGGCCTCCAGTGAATTTAGTTTCATTCGCTTCGAAGGCAAGATGAGCCAAACCAAATTAAGGGCAGATTTTATTCACAGATGAAAGTGATTGCAAAGGAAGTTAATGGACAAAGACTAATCCAGGTAAATTAAGTGAGTTTCGTTGTGCAGACAAAAATTTAGTGATCCTAGTTGTCTTGTAATTTTTCATGTTTTGAGAGTCCACATTTAATAATCAACATAAAAGCACCCCACTTGGCTGTCAGGTCTAGTGCACATTACCTTTTATTGGGGTAGTTACCATTTTTTGGGTTCTTCAACTAATGCCTTTTAATCCATCCCTGTAACTTCATGTGCTGTGAAGATCTTCCCCATCAGGCAACTTCATAGAGCACTTTTTACAGATTTTGCAGAACTGGGTGGTTATTTTTGCAAATAAGTTGTAACTGCACATCACAGAATCATGGAATGGGTAAGATTGGAAGGGACCACAGGGCGTCATCTCGTCCAGCCTCTGACCATAACAGTGTCCCTTGTCTAGTGTAAGTGCTCAGGGCCTCTTACTGGAGAGATCTGCCATTCCAGGGGTAGAACTCAGTCAGAGCAGCTGATTTGAATGGAGTCACATTCAAGGAGTTGTTTGGTTTAGGAGCTGCTCTTCCCACTTCAGGACAGAGGCTTTAAGGGCCTTTTGGTGAAGTGTCCAGTAGCTTAAACAGTGCAGTTTGCACAGATATATTTCCTGAATAGTATTTTGTTCTTTCCTTGAAGTTCTGTGAGCAGCATGGGTTTAGCCATATAAAACAGGGTGCTAATTTAGGTCCACTTTATCTGTGATAAGAGTGTATTATACATATTTAGTTCTATGGGAGATTTTCTTCTGCCTCTAAGGTTAAAAACTGGCTTTCGCCTCTGCATTCTTGGCAGCTAAATCTGGAAGCTATTTGAAGATAAAAGGCTGTTTAAAACAAAGTAAGTGTGAAGCAGGTGGAGTAATCTCTAATCTAATTTGAATGGAATGAATACAAAGTGTAAAAGTAAAATACTTGAGATATGCTTGCTTTTCACGTGCCTTTAAAATTCTGTGATGTCTGAGTCTGAGCATAAATCTCGACTCTAACCTTGATATTGGGCTGGTGCAGGCTTGACAAATTAAGGTCAAAACTTTTAAATAAATAAAGGGAAATCCACGAATGTATTTCCAGTATTCAGTATTTCAGGTGTGATTCAGGTACCCAAAGAGACACTTGATAGGTGTTATAGGCAGAAGTCGGGGATTCAGGCCCCTCACTTAGACATAGGTGTGGATTGAGAGCCCTGGATCCTGTGGGATGACCACATGGGAAGGGCAATATGACACAGAGCCAAGAACTTCTGGAGCAGCAGCTGAAACCCAGAGTTTCTGCACAGAGAAGTGAAGACTCCTCAGCTGGGAAGTATCTGAAAGCCAGGCAGTCCTCACACAGAACACGCTCTGGGATCCCCAGAATAGCACAAGCTGCCTGCCCGACTGTGGGCTGGGCTTTTGGGGGTTGGGTGCTTTTCATATTTGGATTTAAGTATGGGCATTGATATTAATATCAGACTGACTTCTGCCATCCTCCTTAGCTTCGAATGTCATTCTCTGAGCATAGTCTAAGAGGAGAAAGAATTGATTTAGGCTATTCCCTGTAAATATGAGGGAAAAAGTACATTTCAGACCACTGAGCACATTTTACCATTAGCAGAAAAATACCGTCTCTTCACTTGCTTAAAAGGCCATGCTGTGGTCTGGCAGCAGAACCCCCACTTCCACCACTTTCCTTAAAGGTTTCTCTTCCTAAACAAATCTCTTCTGGGCTTGATTGTTTCATTATAGTTTTTCACTTAATAGTTTTTATCTTATATCTGAACATTTGGAAAGTGTTACACAATAAAGAGTGGAGCAGATTAATGTAATAACCAAATAAACACTCTTTGGCTTACTAAAGAATATAGGTGTCCGTGAAACTCTAAGTAAATACATTTTTGCAGGCAGAAAAGAATGAGAAATTCCACAGCTTGAGCTCAAAAAATTTAAATGCTTCACTGAGAAGAAATGGTCTCACTTAATGCATTGGCTTGATTTCATAATATTGTGAAGACTGTAGAATTGTGGAATCCTCCATCAAGTGTGGCCTCTCAGAAAGAATGCCCCTCAAAGTCTGGAACTTTGCACTAACAGGGCCTTCCTGCCTTCCCACCCAAAAGTTCAAGTGGCTGCACCTCTGTCTGCGGCCAAGGCAGCTGAGAGGAGCAGGGATGTCAGTGGGCACAGGATCAGGGAGGTCAGTGGGCACAGGGTCAGGGATGTCAGAGGGCACAGGGCATTGGCACAGGGTCAGGGATGTCAGAAGGCACAGGGCATGGCACAGGATCAGGGATGTCAGAGGGCACAGGATCAGGGATGTCAGTGGGCACAGGGCATTGGCACAGGATCAGGGATGTCAGTGGGCACAGGATCAGGGATGTCAGTGAGCACAGGGCATTGGCACAGGGCCTTGGCACAGGATCAGGGATGTCAGAGGGCACAGGGCATTGGCACAGGATCAGGGATGTCAGTGGGCACAGGGCATTGGCACAGGATCAGGGATGTCAGAGGGCACAGGGCATTGGCACAGGATCAGGGATGTCAGAGGGCACAGGATCAGGGATGTCAGAGGGCACAGGATCAGGGATGTCAGAGGGCACAGGGCATTGGCACAGGATCAGGGATGTCAGAGGGCACAGGATCAGGGA
>JAWWMP010000018.1:16060313-16074603 GCA_035047865.1 Dendrocincla tyrannina | reverse complement strand
GGATCAGGGATGTCAGTGGGCACAGGGCATTGGCACAGGATCAGGGATGTCAGAGGGCACAGGATCAGGGATGTCAGAGGGCACAGGGCCTTGGCACAGGATCAGGGATGTCAGAGGGCACAGGATCAGGGATGTCAGTGGGCACAGGGCATTGGCACAGGGCAAGGAACTGAAAACAAGCTGGGGGGAACTGGTTTAATGCAATGGGTGGGTGTCTTTCCATCAGCTTCCTGGAGCCCCAAGGGTGGGCATCCTGCTGATGGTGCTCATTCCACCCTGTCTGTCTCCCTGAGGATTTGCCCTCCGTGTGCTGTTAATGGGCTGGTTTCTTTCCCTTCCTCCCTTCAGGCTGGTCACCTGTTTGTACTCTGGATGCACGGGGTGGGATTTGTTTTAACATACTTACTTTTGCCTCATTAGCTATGAGTTATTAGTTAGAGATACCCTGTGCATCTCTTTGTGCTTCTTTAGAAAAAAAATCTTCATATTGCTTAACTGGGTGAAGCTGTTTGACTCTGAAGAAGCCAAATTTAGATTCAGGTGAAGACTGATTATTTACAAGTATGGCTCAGTTTTGAGAGAGAGGTACTTAAAGGAGAAGAAAAGATGAAATATCACCAAGGTTGTATTAAATTGGTTTCAAGGCCTATTAATGCATCTTAACCCTTCAAAGTAATCAGTATCTCCTCTAAATACTTTTAAAATGCTTTTTCTTATAATATACAACAAATTATCCCTTTTCACTGCCTCTCATATTTGCACTGTAGAACTGGGAAATTATTTAGGGAAAGAATTTGAGTAGAAAAGAGAGTGAAAACACAGGTCCTCCCACTGAGCTTTGAGGGTTAAGGTGTTCAATTCCATTCAGTTCCAGGTGAGGCTCGTGTGTCACCTGTGCCACGCTGGGAATGGGAGCTGCAGGTGTCTGTGTGTCTTGGTGAGCCCAGTGGTGCTTGGTGACAGGAGGGGTGAGGTGGGTCACTGGGGGGGATCTCCTGCAGGTGGGGATGCTGAAAGTGCAGGGGGTGTTAATGCTTTGACAAGCCATGGAGAGCAAAGGTGGTGCTGGTGGTTCCTTGGGTGAGGAGAGACCATTCACCTGGGGAGAGCAGTGAGTGTGACAGCCTTCTGCCTCCTGTGCAAGTTACTTTCTTTGTTTGCTTTGTAGTTTTTACTAGTCCATCTGGCTGGGGTTTCACAGCCAATAGGAGTTTTCTGGCAAAGATAATATGTTTAAAGACTTTTTTGTTGGGTTTTGTTCTAGGTGGTTTGAGTTTTTAAAAAAATCTGAATTCTAGAGAGCTGAGCAAACAACTTCCTTGGGGGAAAAACAGTGTTAGTTCACATGTACACAGGGCAGATCCTACCAACCCTGCTCCTTCCTTCCACAGTGCAGATCCTATGAGGTAATTATGAGATGATGGTGATGTCATAAATGCAGAGATTGGTCTTGTCTTTTGCTCTTAAAAGGATGTCTTTTTTTACTCCTGCAAATAGTGATGTAATGCTCATACTGAGACAACTCAGGAATTGGCTTCTTCGGGCTGATTTTCACTTCAGCTTTCCAAACTTCTGAGCAGTTTCCCCCCACACACAGTGACTGTAGTTGGGTGCCCAGCTGGTGCATTTGAAATTACCAGGCATTATACTCCTGAGTCATTCCTGACTGGGATCTCAAATTCACCAGTGCTTTGTATCCTCTGGCAGGTTCCTTCAGCGCGTTCCGTGTTTCCGTCCTGCTGGCTGAGATTCATTTCATTCTTTCTCCTAGTCACTAATTAGTTGTATTGAGTTCCTTGTGATCTTTCTGTACAGGTTTTAGTGCTGGTTAATACAGTGCATCTATATATGGGTGTTTCTTAAAAAGAAAAGTAGCATTTTTGCCCTGAATTTGCATTGGAACAAACTCAGTTGCTACAAAGCTTAGATGCCCAATTTGGCCACAGCCCATGAAGGCAGTTCTCTTCCCAGAGAGTCTGCATTCCTTTTTAACAAGCCCCCTCAGTAGTTCCAGCTTTCCTTCTGTTTCTGCATCTTCCTGATGATCCACTTGAGAAGTGTTTGCCTTGAGCAGTGGTGATCCAGGGCAGTCTGTGGCCCCTCACTGAACTCTCTCCTGTCCCTGTCTCTCCTGTGTTGGGGATCCAGAAATGGGCATGATGCTTCAGATGAGTCTCACCAGGGCCGAATAGAGAGGGAAAGATCACACCCCCTGCTATCCTAATGTGGCCCAAATATGATGACACAGTTGTATAAATATTATGAAAGCATAAATAATTCACCACCCTGGAGGGTTCAAGAAATGACTGGACACGGCACTTCAGTGCTGTGGTTTAGTTGACAAGGTCCTACTCAGTCCAAAGTTGGACTCGATGATCTCAGAGGTCTTTCCACACCTGATTCTGTGATCCTAAAGGTCTCTTCCAATCTTAATTCTATGATTTTGTATCCCACAACCTTTTAGTTTGTTGGAGTAAGTTGGGTTTGGCAGACCTCGTGGATGAGGCTGAGGAGGACCCCACGCTCCTGGGGCAGGAGGTTTGCACTCCAGCAGGGATATGTACTTGCAGAAAAGGGCAATTTCTAAGAAAGCAAAGGGATTCCTTTTTTAAGGCCAAATATTAGCAGGTAATTACACGTGAAGTAGGAAAGGACTGAGAGTCATTTGGGGGACAGTGAAATCAGCTGGTTTACCATTCCTTTCACAGTTTATTTCTCAGTAGCTGTGGTGCAATCAGGAGCCAGTCAACATCATCTGCTGCCAGTAGGAAATCTCCATGCCCGTCCTTACCCTTGGCCCAGGGTAAAGTTGCAGCTGAGCCTGTGAGGAGGAATTAACAGGAAAAATCCACTTCATGTTCAAAGGTAAACTTTGGCCAGTGATGAATAACAAGCGTGACAGTAAAACATACGCTTTTCCTTACGTTGTATATTGCTTAACTTCATCCTGTTTGCTTTGCTTTGCACTGTTTTTGCAGCAGTGCAGGCAGGGTAGAAATATGGAAATACCTTTAGGATAACTGTGGTTTAAATTCCAGCTGTCTTAATAGCTTGCCGAGCATCAGCTACTCTAGCAGTGCCTGCTTTATTTTTCATTTGATAGGGAACATTGCCTAGAAGTATGAGTTTCCTGTTTTCAGGAACAAAAAACTAGGTACAAAATGCAGAAGAGCAAATATATTTTTGTTATGCATGGATTTGGCAAGAAAAATTCCCATGGCAGATAGTGTGTCCCACTTCACTTGGGGCAAAGCATGATGTGCTTCCTACCGGGTCCCCGGGTGATGGTGCCCCCAGGAGGGTGCCCTGGTGAGATTCCCCCCCCAGACTGCTCCTAAACACAGTCACAGCTGTTCAGCAGCTGCAGCAGCACTGGTCAGCAGTGAGGAAAAGAAAACCAAATAATGAAGCAAATAAACCTTGGCAATTACAGTGCTATCAGCTGTGTCCCCTCCCAGCCTGTGGCTGTGTAGGCACTGCCCACTGTGGATGTGTTATCAGTGCTGTTTGGGCCACAGCTCTAGAAAAGGAACAATGAAAATTAACCCCATCCCCACCAGACCCAGGACAGGGGAGAATCTCTAAATTGCAGAAGTTGTCTTGGCAAGGCAAATAAAGGAGTGAATACTATGTTCTGTTGTATGTGTTAGCATTAGCTAGGCAAAGGAGCTCGAGGCTAGCCAGCCATTTCAGGACCTGCTAAACTTCAGGTTATGAGCAGTGCAAAGAGATGGGGATTGGGCTTTTAATGAGCAGAGCCTGTGCTTAGCTGATTTGGAGTCTTCGAGGTGCTGCATTATTTACAAGCTGCACAGAGAAAAAAATCAATAAAAATATGAAATGTTAGGATAGAGAAAACCTTCCAGTATGAGTGATCAACATCTAGGCTAAGGCAGAGGTGGATGACAAATGCTGTTTATTTTAATATGCTGTAACTTGAATGTTTTAGCATTTTTTTATAGTCTTGTCTGGAGAAAAGTGCACAAATGTGGTTTACATCACTTTGGAGTATGTTCTAAACCCCTGTTTCTCCTTGGCAGATGGAGACCTTGTAGCCAACCAGCGAGTCGTGCTGCTGCTGCATGTCTGGCAGCATCTCTGAATGATCACATGACTCTTGATATGGATGCAGTCCTGTCAGACTTTGTTCGGTCCACAGGGGCAGAACCAGGTCTGGCAAGAGACTTACTAGAAGGTAAGCTTTTGGGACACAGCCATTTCCTATGGTCACTGCTCAAAGTAAGAACCAGGCATGAAAAGAGAGCTCTGGTCTATAAAAACAGATATTTCTTGGCATTCTTGCTAAGTCAGCTCTTGTAATAGACTGACCATACTAAGGCAGGGGTTTCCAACAAAAGCCTTAGAAACTTCTTAATGTTAGATTGCTGTATTTTAAGTTATTAAGAGTCATGCCCTAAATGTTTATGTGCCAGGGAGAGAAGGGAGGGGGCTTCAGCTCAATTCTGTCATATTCAGCTGCCTGACAGTAGTTGTAAGAGTTTCTCAGCTCACTGTGCAAAACAGCAAAGTTTAGTCTGAATGGGACTTACTGTAAAGTGGTAGAGACACCAGAGATATTTTTGGGATGCAGTGATTAATATGCATACATGAACTTCACAGTATGGGAGTGTCCCACTTACAGGACTAGTTTATCACTGTGGGGGTGTAACCAAAGCTGTGCATTCCACACCCTCTGTGGCATTTCTGATGGACTGTTAATAATGGACCATTGGCAGCAGCTGCCCAGGGCACCCCTGACCCCTCAGGATGCAAACTGGGTGTTAAAGAGCTCTGTGAGACAGGGGAGTGTTTCTGTGTTCACATCATCAGCACCTTCACACCCAGCCTGAGGGGTCATGTCTGCTAATGGCCATCAAGGAGTATCCCATGACTCACAGAGTAAATCACCCACTGTGAAACTCCTCGTCCTGGGGGAGGTGCTGGGCACTCCCACTTGAACCTGAGCGTAGATAATCTGGGGGTTTGGGAACTTCTGGTAACACTTGTGGGATCCATAGGAGGACCAGAACCTCGGCCAGACTGTGACCATCATCCTCACCAACAGGTTTCCCTTTCCTTTTACCCTGCACTCAGGGGGCCCACGTGGGGCTCAGCACACAGACTAACCATTCATGCCCCAGGGTGCTGGGTTATACATCTGGTTTTTTGGGGTTAAAATCGATTTCTCTCTGTATTATTGTATTTATTGTAATCATTTCAGTAAATTGTAACTAAGTTGTAACCTCTGTTGAGTTGGGTTCATTCCTCCCACAGGTTTTACCTTTAAAGCAGCACAGGTTAAATGGCTGGGCTGAAAAACATCTCAGAAACCGTATCAGAAAAATAACTGTGTCTGTTCATTTATTTAATTGTAGTTGGTTTAAGTTTAGGTTTGTAGGCTTAAAAGTGGAAAGGTATCATTGATATTGGAAGGCAATCTGTAACAGGTGGCTTTGCTCATTGTTCAGTAATCAGGTATGGTGTGTTATTAGCACAGAGGTGCACACAGTGTTGCAGCATTTCCCAAGTCATCTGTTATATGGACTAAAACCTTAGGATTCCGAGCTAGGAATATCATCATAGGCTTGCTATATTTAGGAGACCTCTGTTTTGTCTGACTGATTCAGGCAACCTGTCATTCCAGCCTAGAGCCCGTTTTGGTCTCTCTGAAAAAGAATGAGAAAGGTTTTTCCCAGCAACACCAGGACAGGTTATTGTGCTGATTGAGCATTGCCAAAATTTGAAGAAGAGTTCCCACATATCAGAGGTGGTTCGGGAGAGTCACTTATCTTATTTTCCTTGCTATAAAGTCTATGTTGTCCTTCTCATTTCTCTCTATGTCTAAATTCACATCATATTTACTATCAAAGAGATAAGCAATAAGCAATTTAATTGGCATACACATCTAGCCCAGACTATTTCCTCCTACACAGGAATTTCTGTCAAAGTGAAAGGGTTTGTTGCTCGTTCTGGACACGATGTGCTCACTGGAACATTTTAGCACATGTAGTTGTGGCTACATTTGGTGTAACAGCTTCTACCACTGCCACTATCTTGTGCTGGGAGACAGTAATTGATGCAGTGGTTTCTCCCTTGTTTTGTGCCCCCTTACAGCATTGTGAGTGCCCTTCATGGCTGTGACAGTGTCAGTGCTCTGTGAGCAGCACTGAAACACAAGGAGGAACTTCTGAGGGATAAACAGCACTCAGAAGAGCAACCCCAGCCCGCGGTGCCCAGGGCTGGATCAAATGCATTGCAGCTGGTCTTGGAGCCGTGAGCTCTAATTTGAAAACAGTTGTATACCAGTGTTTTCTGGAAATCTCCAGGTTTGGTTGTTTGCAGCCCAGTCACGGTGAGCTTTGAGCCAAAACAGCCTGCTTGTGTAGACCCTCATTGCCATGTAAGGACAGGTTGGGGTCAGTTCTCCTACGGCCCTGAAGCCCTTTGATCGTTCTGACCCGCTCACAAATTCTCTTTTTAGGACTTGCTCAGACTGGATGTTCAGATCGTGCTCCTGTGGGGTAGCACCTCTTTTTCAGAGCCATTGCTAATACTGTTCCTTCTATTCTTCTTTTGGGGGGAATTTCTTCAGTTTAACTATCCTGTAGATAATCAAGGATACCAGTTTCTGCTTCCCTTTGCAATTATTTTAACATATTGTTTTGCTTTGTGCTGTGTGTGGAGCAGGACATTATTATGCACAATGGTTTTTCCTCCTGACAGCAAATCGTGAGTTAAATACACACTGTTGTTCAAATAGCTAAAAAATCTAAATGTTATATAGAGATTTTCTGCATTGCCAGAAGCTGTCCTAAATGTTGGCTTCGTTGAGGTTTCTTTAGTCTGCCCATCCTGCTGGTAAAATCCCTGCAGTTTTCTTCCACTGAGCTTTTTCTTGAGCACGGCTTCCTGTCTCACTGAAACATTCCTCTGGTTGTGCTTGACATGCATCTTTCAGGAAGTGTCCATTCCTGACTTGAAGACACAAAGAGATTTTAGAAAATAATATGTATATACACACATGTGTTGATTCCAGTTAATTTGTGTCAGGTTATTTTTGGCAGCTATTAGTGCCTTAAAATAAGTAATAATAGAAACCAATTGCTTTTGTATCTAATTTTGATATACTAAACAAGTCTCACTTTCAGTCTCTGTATTTTCTGTGTCATTCAAAGAAATGCCTACAGCATGTATAAAGAACATATGTACGGTTTAGCTATTTTGGTTTATATGTTTTCAGCACAGAGACTGTCTTTTTGCCATCACATTGCATGCTGTTTATACTTTTGGCCAAGTTTGAGTTAGTGCTGCACAGGGAGTTTTTAGTTAAGTCTATGCTGGGTTTGACATTTCAGAATTAGCAATTTTAGAATTCTGTACAATTGCTTAACTCTTAAGGAGTTCAGATTTCACAGACTTCTAGAATGGCAATTCTTCTAGAAGGCATTATTTCAATAGTGAGAGGACATTGTCATGCACATCTGAAAATGGATATGAATGCAGACTTTTAAAGCTTCATCAAAATTAAAAATGAATTGGTTTTTCGTAGTTCTGTCCAAGAAATTAATTTTATTTTCATGACATTGCTATGTCTGCATTTCAGAAAGCCTTTTATCTGTCTAAGCAGCAATTCACTGGTGGATAAAGGTGCATTCGAAATGGCTTAGTTTGTATTTGCTCAATGCACAAGTTGAGTTGGGTTCGTTCCTACTTTTCAAATCCTCCTCCCTCAGACTCCAAGGCCAGCTGTAGTTACATCCTGTTTGCCCTTTGTGTGGCAGAGCTGTGGGAACGTCCAGGTACACACCTGGACAAAGTAGAGAGCTCTGTGGGGCAGAAGGGGCTTAGCACTTAGAGCACACAGACCTCCACTTTAGTAAGTCATCTCTCTTAATCTGGGGGTTTTCTTGACTTGAGTATTGTAAAGAACCTTCCAGTTTACTTTGGTAATTGATAAATGGCCCAGTTCTGCTGTTAAACAAAACTCTTGAAACTTGAGATTAAAATCCTGCATCACAGAACCATGTGATATGATTCGTCCAGTGATTTTTATGAAATTGTGTATAAATTTCACAACGTAAACCTTTTTATAACTATAACAGTGGAGATATTTATGACTGAATGTATTTTGTCAATGAGCACCATTTGTGCTAAATAATAATTAGGCATGGAATGTCAGACCTTTAGTCATGTGAGTGGCATGGTGTAAAAGCCAGATGATGCATTGTTTTTAAGCAATGTTTTGGTAGCACAGTCCTTTACTTTGTTACTCATATGCACCTATTGAAGAGATAAAACCACAGGAGTAATGAAAGTTTATTCCCCTCTCTGATGTGCTGTGCATGTTCAGTAATTCAGTTTAATGAGACCCTAGAATGACTTCATAGTTTTAGAGTGTGAAGACTCTTCTCTCTCCTCTTTCTACCCCCACTTTTTTGTGCTTCTTTTTGAACATCCCAGTGAGTGCATGCCCACGTGCAGACTGGGAGCCCGAGGCAGCTGAGATCCTGAGAAGAATCCCCTCGTGGGGACCACGCACAGCTAACTCAAGCAGCATCTTCTCTCAGCTCAGGAGGCTCCCATCTCCCCTCCTCTGTGCCAGGGTGAGGTTGCCTTGTGCCCACAGAGCTCCGGCGTGCCTGAGCAATAGCTGAGGGAGCTGTTTCTTGGCCGAATTCTTCAGATGCTCTGGGCACACCAGAATCTGTGTTCCCTTGGAAGCTGCAGCACCCTGACTGCTCTGTTGGGTCCTGGCAGTGTCTTGTGCCCCGAACACTTCATGCCTGGGTTTGCCCCTCTTGGTACCTCTGTGGACATTTTATCTGGAAGGGCTTTTTCTTCCTCTAGGCAGCACTCCTTGCTGTCTCCATCTCAATGCTGGCCTGGGCCACCCAGGCTACTTCCATCATTCTCTTCAGTTCAAAGAAAGCTTTCTACCAGCCCTGCCACAATTTTTAGCTGCTATTACAGCTGAATTATTAAAATGGGAAGGACAATTCTTCCAGCATGGTTACAGTTGCAAGACTTTGCAATGCTCATCCTTCTCGTTTAGGACTCCAGCGAGGATACTTGGCTGACAGCTGTTTGCACCTTTATCTCTCATCCTGTAGAGACTTTAAAGTAAAAGCCCAACAGGAATTACCTTTTGAAAGCCTGCACATTGACAGATGAGTGTCCTCAAATTCATGGCATCTCCAAGGTATAAATCCTGATGTTTTTATCTTAATAATTACAGATTAACCAAAGAATGATGAATATGCCCCTACGCAAATAAAAGGACCTCAAAAGGTATTTGCTGACTGTACCAGATAATAAAACCATGGGCTGGGGAGAATGTCTGAGCAGCACATATGTCAGCACACCACAGAGTGACTGGGACAGTTGCTTTGGCTCTCAGCAGCATTTGGCTCGTTGGGAACTGGGTCTGACATTACACAGTGTGCTGGTTCAGGAATCAGATGTGCTTCCAGCAGATCACTTTGTGTCAAAAACATCTGCTGCAGACCTGACATCTTGTTTCTGTGCACTCTCATTTAGGAGGAAAGAAGACTCTGGAAGTTATCTCATTTCCAAAAAACCCCCAGCAAAATAAACAAACAAACAAAAGAACCCCCCAAAACCCCACAATAGATTTATTCAATCAACTTTCCTTAAAACAAGAGCATTCCCACCACTGTAAGTTTTACTCTAACAGCCTTTCATACAGTTCCTTGAGAAAAAGGCTTCCTTTTGAACTTGGTCTTGTACTCCAGGAGCACAGTGTAAACCTCTATCTCTTTCCCTAAATTTAAAAAAAACTTCTAAAAATTGTTTTTAAATCTCACATTGAATGTTGTGCACCAGGGCAAGATTATTACCAATTTTTTTCCCCCACGTATTCTTCAAAAATATATAACCCCCTGTTTTTGAAACTTATGGTTGTTATATTACTATCCTGACTTTCATGATGAACTTACTAGCTATAGGAAACTAAGTGGTTGAAAGACAAACAAACAAGATAGTTTTTAAAAAGGACATAATCTGAGGCATAGAAGGAGACATTCTGTATTATTTTAAAGAGTTTTTTCATTAAATGTGGAAGCATTTTGTTTTCATTAGATTACCCTCATTTCTGAAAATAGGAACTCCAGAAAAGCAAAGAAAATGGGAGTTCCCTTGTATGTGTAAGGTTGTGGCAAAGCCCCCGTGAGGATGTGTTTGTTCTGCTCCGTCCCCCCTGCCTGGGGATGCTCTGCTGACACTCTGGGGGTGCTCAGGCCACCAGTGCCACTCCTCAGGCCTCTCTGCTCTGGGGCTCATCTGCTTTCTCCTGCCTTTTATTTTGGCTCTGATTAATTGTTTAGCTCGTGATTGCTGAAAATGCATACACAGCCTTTAATCTCATGCACAGACATGTTCCTCTTATACCAATAAATAATTCTGCTTACATGGGGATAGTTGCATTCCTTGAAACTTACTGTGCTCACAGTGATTTTAGTAGCCAACGTTTTCTCTTGGTATGTGTAGTGCAGCACAGAAATGATTTATGGGACAATTTAATGTGCATGTATGAATGAATAAAAAGTAAGAACAAAAAGTATGTGAAAAAATGTACTTTTGGTTTCCCCCTTGATTCCAATTAAAAAAAAATAAAACCCAGTGATCTGAACTATTTTTGCTTCCAGTAGAGGCCAGGGCCAAGCTCTTCCTTGGGCTGTTACATTTGGGCAAAGAGCAGCTTAAAACATTTCCATGGCTGTGTGGGATTAAAGTCTAATATTGAACTTCTGTATTTATTAAGATGCTTAGAGCTATTCTAAATGAATTCTAAATTAATATCCCTAACTTTTAATTACGTATCTTTAGCTGTGCCAGTTCTATGTTAGTGGCTTCTACACATGTGCTAAACCATTTGTTTCTTACGTTATTTTCCAGCTTTACTTTCATTTTTGGCTGGGTACCTGCCAAGTTTTTCATCTGTTTCATTTTCTGTCTCTTTGAGACATTGTTCACCAGCTCCTGAGGTGTTCACCTTGTCTGTGTGCTCCCAGGAACTGACAGCATCCCTGTGTGGCGGGTGATGGAGAGAAACATCCCTGGTCCCCCTTCTCACTCTCAGCCTTTGCTGGTTTATATAAAATCAGGCTCCAATAAAAGCCCTCCCTCAAGGAGTTAATATTGACAGAGCAACGGGGCAGTAAATGTGACCCATTTTTCCCAGGGGAACGAAACAACAACCTCAGCAGAATAGTTTGAAAAGCTGTGAGGCTTTGAGTCCTGCTTTGAGCAGGACTGAGTTCAGCAATGTGTTAGCCCAGTGTCCAGGCAAACATGAAACAGCTGCAGGACTGGCCACTGGCAGCTTTGCGAGGGCAGGTTGTTAGGGCAGCCAGACCCAAAGGCTCCTCCCAAAGTCAGGGGGAAAACTTCTTTGCCTCTCTGAGCTTTGGGAGTTTTTTTAAGTAAAGCCTGATAGCTCTGCATGGTAGAGAATTGATTGCTCTTCAGCTGTCTTTGAGCTCCAAGTTCCCCAATATCCAGGAATGAGGAGGGCATGCCCCTTTCTCTTCTGGAGAGTCCGAGCTGGAGTTTTTTAGTATAGTCTACTTAGAATGTGGCCTAAAGCAGAAAGAAAACCATCAAAGAACATAGTTTTACCTTTAAAACCGGTTTTGCTGTATTTGGTTTACAGTTCCAGGGCTGGAGGTGTGGATGAACTTGGAGATTGCTGATAAATCAGGCAGAAACCAGCTGAGTTTTCAGGAGGGAGCAGGCAATGACCCCTTGAATATAGGGGGAAGGCACAGGATGAAATCCTTTAGAATGCTAACAGTGTAAGCAACCATCAGGTACTGAAGGATTTGTGAAATTCATTAGCAACAATAATAAAAGAATGAAAATAATATGAACTGCGTAAAAATAATATATTTAACTGAAAAATTGACCTTTAACTTGTATAAATAGTTTCATTTATTAATATAAATGATGTAGTCTTTCACCATTATATAAAAACATTTGCAGTCTTTTTCCAGCTTCAAAGAGCACTTAATTGAGGTATCCCTGGCTGAACAGCAAGGCAGAAATCAGGAGCGTGGCTTTCCAGGCAGGATGTGAAGGCAGTGAAGGAGACTGACCCCTGGAACAGGGCAGAGATGCAGGAGGTGGGCATCTCCTCAAAGAACAGGGAATGTGAGCAGAATTCAAAGAAAAGCATGGGATTGATAGAGAGGGAGAGAGAAATCTACAGTAAATGTGGCTGAGTGTGCAAAACAACTCCCCCAAAATAGTCCCTTATTCTGCTCTCCCTCAGACTGCTCCTTTTTTAGTTCTCCTGGGGAAGGCTTGGCAAGGGGAAGGGGAAGCTGAGCTGCCACCAGTGTCTCGTTAGGCAGAGATCAGAGCTGGCGTTTCCAGCTGCCTGGTCAGCGTTGAGTGACTTTGCATTCTAGCAGAAAACGAGGCAAAGGGTAATAAAATGGTATTGCTGCATTATTTTCCCTTGAGAACAGGGAGCAAAATTAAATCTTATTTTAAAACCTATGGTCTCATTTTAGTTTTGCATATGGTCTCCCTAGTTTTGCATATGAGTGTTTCAGAAGGACTAGAGCTGGTCTTGAGTTCCTCTTCTTTCCTTGCGCCTGTTAATATTTGTTAATCTACTTATGCCAAATAGGAAGAAGAGACTGCATTTCAACTGAACTTGTGGATTGCTTTATTAGCAGTTGGTTTGGGTGTTTCTGTGTTGCCTTCAAGTTGCACTCACAGGTTCACTTCATAGATAATGTCCAGTGCCTTCCTCAGATTATTCTCTACCTGGAAGCTGGCCTGTTGCCCTCTCAGTTTATGCTGTCCCATAATGGTTGTATCCCACTGATCAGTGGGTCCTGTTTCACTTTAGGCATCATTTCTTGCCTCTCCTAAAATTTCCTTTGCTGAAGTCCTGTACACATGTATGTGCATATATGTATGTTGTTGCTGCAAATTGCCCTTCATTGTTGTTTATATAATTTAGGTATTTCCTAGTTCCCCATCTCAAATTGTATCCTTTCTAGCATTTTGTTTATCATTAAAACAAGAGTTGCTGGTGACCTTTCCAATGTTCTTTTCAACATATTGGAGTAGGTGGATATTTGAAAGCTTTTGGGGGGGGGTTGTTAGAGTTGTATGCTGGCTTTGTCTACTGATTAATGATAAATGTTCTCTATTTTTTTATTGTATGTGATTTAAGAAGTGTAAGACAATAGATTTGTTAACTGTTACAGCCCTGCTAAGTGATACTGTTTTAGCCAAAACAATACAAAGCAAAAAAACCCAAAGACTGAATAATAGTGTGTTGCTTTGGGGTTACAGCACTGGAGGATGAGGGAGGAGTGACTGACATTATTTAACTGGACTTGTGCAAAGCATTTGACACTGTCCCTTGTGTCACCCTTGTCTCTAAACTGGGGGGACGTGGATGTGATGGATGGGCCACTCCGTGGATGCAGAGTGGGCTGGATGGGCACACCCACAGGGTTGTGGTCAATGGCTCCATGTCCGAGTGGTGCCCTCGGGGCTGGCTTTGGGACTGGTGCTGCTGCACAGCTTTGTCTGTGCCGTGGGCAGGGGGACCGAGGCACCCTCAGCAGGGTCCCTGAGAACACCGGGCAGAGTGTGCCGGTGACACCCCGAGGGGAGGGAGCCAAGGGATCCATCCAGAGGGACCCCGAGGGGCGCGGGGCTCGACGTGAGGGGACATCAGTGAGCTCAAGGCCAGGCTCAAGGTCCTGGGTCAGGGCAATGCTGAGCACAGCTACAGGCTGGGTGGAGAATGGAGTGGGAGCAGCCCTGGGGGAAAGCAGTGGTGCTGCTGGGGGGTGAGAAGCTGCTGTGACCCCACCATGTGCCCCTGCAGCCCCAAACCCACCGTGCCCGGGGCTGCAGCACGCAGGGTGTGGGCAGCGGGTCGAGGGAGGGCACTGTGCCATCTGCCCTGCCCTTGAGGGGCCCACCTGCAGTGCTGAGTCCAGCTCGGGGACCCCAGCACAAGGAAAACAAGTCCAGAGGGGGCCACGAAGATGCTCAGAGGGCTGGAGCCCCTTTGTGTTGAGAAGTTTGGCTGTTGGAGAAGAAATGGCTCTGGGGAGGCTTTAGAGCTCCTTTCAAAGCCTAAAGGGGCTCCAAGAGAGCTGGAGAGGGAGTTTGGACAAGGGGGAATGGCTTCAAACCAAAAGAGTGCACGTTTAGATTGGCTGTTAGGAAGAAATCCTTCCCTGGGAGGGTGGGCAGGCCCTGGCACAGGTTGGGCAGAGAAGCTGTGGCTGCCCCTGGA
>JAWWMP010000018.1:16027696-16052604 GCA_035047865.1 Dendrocincla tyrannina | reverse complement strand
TGCAGGGGTCAGGTGGGTGACACTGCAGGGGTCAGGTGGGTACACACTGCAGGGGTCAGCAGGTGGGTGACACTGCAGGGGTCAGGTGGGTGACACTGCGGGGGTCAGGTGGGTACACACTGCAGGGGTCAGCAGGTGGGTGACACTGCAGGGGTCAGGTGGGTGACACTGCAGGGATCAGCAGGTGGGTGACACTCTAGGGGTCAGCAGGTGGGTGACACTGCAGGGGTCAGCAGGTGGGTGACACTGCAGGGGTCAGGTGGGTACACACTGCAGGGACCAGCAGCTGGGCAGTGCCACATCTGGGTTGACAGTTCTGATCACACTTCATTTCTGGAGCTTGCACATCCTTCATGGGGATTAAATGTCAGACAGTAAAAGCAAATACTGTGCTGTTTGCAAAACAACACATATCCCAGTCCTCTGTTTCTTTTAAGACATTATAAAAAAACCTGTCAAATTTAATTAATAAAACAAAGAAATTCAGAGGGGAAGGAATGGAGGACTGATAGATAAGCCATGTGATAGAGAAGGTCATGAGTCTGGATGGTCAGAGGGGATTGGTACTCATGAGGAAATTACATTGCAATGACTGTCAAAGAAAACATCTTCAAGTTCTATTGCAGCTCGAGAAAATAGTTTTAAAATGTGTATTTTATGTATTAATTACTATTTTTGCAATGAAAAATAACATAGTTTTAAATTTATACCTTAGTATTGCCATGGGGGAAAATGGGAAGAAATTTAACACATTAGTTCAGATTTATTAGTAAAGTTTTAAGCCAGTTTTGAAGGATATGGAGAAATGTATTTAAAATTAGTATCTGTGCATTATGCAGCATCAGCTGTATTAATGCACCATGAAATGAACACATTTGTGTGAAATACCCAATTCTGGTGACCTAAAGGAGTTCTGAAACCGGATTTCAAGGCTGCTTTGGGATATCAGAGACAGCTGCTGGCTTTGTGTGTGGATGGCTGTCCTGGCCTGTGCAGTGCTGTGGGTTGGGCTGGGGGTTCCTTCTCAAACCTCTGCCCAGGCACTGTGGGAGCTCAGCCTGATAAGCTGCTGCTTGGTGCTGGTCGGGGCACTGCACTGCAGGATTCAGGCACGACCTTTGCTGATCTGAGCTCACTCTGAGTACTTTCAGTGTATTTATTGTCTCTTCTTTTGGCTTTGGTAATTGAAAAGCAAGACGCAGATAATAGCATCAAACAGTAAATACTTAAAAAACCCCCAAACTAAAACCCAAAAACCAACCAAAAAAACCCAAACCAAAACAAAAGCAGCAAAAACCCAAAAACCCCCAAAGAGTGTTCAGAAGGCCTTTTTCTGGGAGAAATGGGAATACAAAGTAAGGTAGGGATACTTCCAGGTAACTGTGAGGTATGGAAGCTGTCAGTCACCTCCCAAGGAAAGGTCTCGTTTCTCCGAGAGCTGAAGAACCCGAGGAGGACAAGGGAAGGGAATGGCTCTTCCTCTGGCAGCTCTGCCAAACCCCCAGTTCCCTGGGGCCCTCAGGGGATACCTGGCTACGGTCCCATTTTGTACCTGCCTGCTTCAGTGGAATTACAGAATAAACTAGGGGATCACCGTGGCTTTCTGACCTTGAAATCAGAGAATATGTGAATTTAGAACTGACAACCTCTGATTCATACAGAGCTGGCTGACTTTGAACTTGGAACAGGGCTGCAGAAGCTACTGAATTTGCTGCCTCTTAGCATTCCTCTCTCACATCTCTCTGGAAATTAGAATAAATCATTTATTCTTTTCTTCACATTAAGTAGGGCAGTGACTTGACTGGCACGGGAAAAGTCCCTTGATCCCCAGAGCCTCTGAGGGTGTCTGGACCATTTGAAGCACTTGTGGGTTTGATCACAGGTATCCTTGTAGCCTACATAGACTTGTGAGTATTTAATTCAAATAATCCAGAACTTCCTGGGAAACAGTTGTGCAGTTCAAGTAAGTTAAATAGATCAAACAATTTGCTTAAGAAAATCATGTAAGACTTCATATAAATGGACTTTTTGTCTTTGTTTTAGATGTAAAGATACTCAGTTTCCTTTTATTTCCTGCCTATTTCAAACATATTGTACAATGAAGAGAGTGAATGAATAGGAAAGGCACTTAGCATTAGACATTGTCTCCTACCAAGAGTCTGCCTGTGGTTTGGTCAATGACATAAAACATTAAGAGAGAAGGGGCATTCCCTGCAAGGAGCCTCAAATGTGTTTCAGAGCAAACAGCAGCTTCTGTGGCTGAGGTTGGGGGTGTTGGAAAAGAAAAAGGAAAGGGGCTGATTAGGCAAGAGGGGGAGGAGGTTTGATGGGAACTAACAGGTCCCTGCTCCCAAGGCACAGACAGGAGCAGAGTCACTGCTGACAGACTGTCACACGTCTTGGCTGGAGTGGCTGGAGGAGCTGCATGTCTGCAAAGTCTGGTTTATGTCCTTAAGCTCTTGCTCCCGTTACATCTAGACGTGAAAGGATTCTATCTGTACAGAAACTCAGAGCAAAATTCCTGATTTACCTTGGAACGCTGCGTGAGATTCCAAAGGAGAGGCCAGATAAAGGCAGTGTGATTCCCTCACTGCCCACTACTCCCTCTGTGATTGCTTTCCAAAGGTTCCTCCTCGTGGACAGACTTCACCCCACTGACAGAATCCTTTTTTTGGTCTGTCAGACAGACCCAGCTGTTGGTTCTTGCCAGGACTGGCATGAGCTCAGCTCGTCATGATGGGCAGGCTGAGCCCCGGGGCTCTCCCCGTGATCTTGGGGGGTTTGGACAGAGAATGTCTTCAGATACTGCTAATACGAAATGAAGTCTGAGTGAAAGGAATTTTATAATTCTAAATATTATGCTGCAGCAAGTTGATTTTCATTATAGACACATGCTCCCCTGTGTGTTTTTAATGTGTGGGTTGATACAAAGAGAGAGATTATGAAAACTTCTGCTGTACTCATGAGTTTGAAAACAGGCAGAAAAATGAGTGGTCTAACAAAGTGCTTTTAATTAAAAGAAAAAGCAATTCTATTGCAGTGCTGAAATAAAATTAAATACAAAAATTAAAAGTACACTGTATGAATGCCCAAGAATTGCTTTCCTTCACTTTTCTTTCTGTGCTCATTTTTGTGTTTTCTAAGAAGCATTTTATGCAGCTACAGGCAAAATAAACAGCAATATGCTGTTAAGCCTGGGCTCCATGTCCCCAAAACAAAATTATAGAAATGTTTCAATGATTACAAACTGTTAAAAATCGAGCTTTGTTAAAGAAAAATTTGTGTCTTCTAAGGTTGTAGGAACATTTTCTTATCCCAGAATTTTACCAGATTTTCCCACTGTATATGCAGGGGGGTGGGATAGCAACCATTGTAATTGCAAGAGAGCTGTGTTCATTCCTGAGTTCCCAGGCTTGGAAATGCATGCTTGTCTAACTCAGATCTGAAGGGGAAAATGCTGTATTGTAGAGTAGGATGAATGCAGTAATGTCCTAGCAAACACTCAGGCTGTGAAAGGACCTACCGAAGAGGAGTGTGTGGTGGATGTGCCGCTCCCTGCCCAGCCGGGCTCAGTGTCTGTCACCTGCAGCCTCAGCCCCTCCTGCGCCTTCTCCCTCTGCCACTGCCCATCTGCATTCCGGTGGGGAGCTCGTGGCAGAGTCCCTGTGGCTTCTGCGCCAGCCTTGAGGTGAAGCATCATTGGATTGCTCAGTTTTAGTCACTTGCACATGCACAGCTCAACGTTACATTTCAAGGACATCAGGAGATGGGAGCAGCTTTTGCAGATGCTGCTGCAAAGCTGATTTCATCCTCTAGGCTGAAAGAGAGAGCTCCTACAAGGAGGTCCTTTCTGGGAAGCACTGAAAATGTATTGCTAAATGCTTTATTTATTCCTTTATTTTCAAATGTCAGCAGACACTGAAGGAGTATTATAAGCCCATGTAAAAAAACCTATTCTTGTAATTTTCATCACTTCAATACTTGCAAGTACACATTTATTGTAGAGAAGAGCTAAAACTGAGAATGAACAAAGCTAGTGGTGTCAGAGGCGTGGAGGGTGCAGAAGTGGCCCCGGTGACCTCAGGCTCTGAGGTTCCTGCCCTTACTGCTGAGGGTTCTGGGGGGCTGGGAGCTGCTGTGCTGCCTCAGCTGGGCACTCCTGGGCAGTCACTGCTCTTGGATTCCAGCGGGGAGCGGGCAAGTGTTTAGGGGGAACAACTGCTTTTGAAAACCTTATGGGCTGCCCAGAATTAGACTTGCTTTAGAAGCTGAAAATGTTATTTTGTGACTTGCTCCACTTCTGAGATGGATGAGAGGTGGGTTTCTGGAACTGCCACGTACTGGAGAAATGAAAGAAAGGTTGGGTTTTGCCTATTTTCTTAAGGAAACTCAGCTTGTCTTTTAAGCTGTCTTTTAAGATTGTCCCACTGTTTATTTTTTCAGTTTAACTCTTGTCACTATCAAACATCTTTCTGAATAAGCTTCTCCCAGGTTCACAAAAATAATCAGCTAGCTTGGTTTTAGTATTCCTCTGTAAGAAAAACTCGCAGCATAAATATTGTTTCTTAAATGCTACGGATTCCACATGGGAAAGCTCTCCAGAATGGCCAACCACAAAGAAAGGAAAAGCCCTGAGAAGCCCCAGCTCCACCAAGGGCAGGAAGGCAGCCCGTGAGCCCCGCTGTGCACGGATGGAGGTGTTTTCCTCAGGGCAGTGTGTGCTCTCTCCGAGCTGGGGAGGACTTGCCCAAGGCTGCTCTGCCTGGCTCTGTGTGAGGGCTGTCAGTGGCACAGTGGGTCGTGTTCAAAGACAATCACACTCAATCCCAGGTAAAGTTGGGCGAGTTGTGACACGACACTTCACGCTTTTTCCCATCTTTAACCTTCCTTGGCTTTCTCTTAATGCATATTCCATCTTTTCTGTAAGAATTCTGGCTTATTTTTGTTATGATGAATGCCCAGTGGCCTTGGGAGCAGTGGTTTGCTCACAGCTTTGCAGTGAAACTTCAACCAAACTGTCACTTGAGAAAGGTCCTGCCTTTTGTCGCATCTCCTTTTCCCCTGTCAAGAGAGAGTTATACTAAGCTGCTGTTTGCTAAGTCCTTGAAACTTTTTGGTGGTTAATTCCACAAGAAACCTCCCAAGTCTATAAAGCCATTTAATTTATTAGTATCTTACACCAGAAAAAAAGAAAATATGGACTGGAGAAAGTGAAGAGGAAGCAAAGGGTTTATGCAGATTTTCTACAGAGGTTCTTTAAGTATTCTGTAACCTCGTGTTTCAATTTGGTTGCACTGTATTTGTGCCACCAACCTTGTGCATGTTTAGGCAAGGAATACTTTACAATAGACCTTAGTGAACTGGAGGACAGTGCTGTATATCTTCTTTAGGGGATATTCATAAAGTAGAATCATTTCTGTGGTGTATTTTTAGCCTCTTGTTTACACTGTTAGTGGAGTTTTGTATAGAGGACACCATGCTCAATGCTCTCTACAGCACACAGGGCTGCAGGGGCTGATACTGAGAGCCAGGCCTGGCCCCTGTAAACACTTCAAATGTGGCCTCTGCTGCCTCTTTTTGAGCCATTCTGGCCTTAGAACCATCTAGAGCCCTCTTTGACAATTTCTGCCCATAAACCCTGCTGCAAGAAACAATACCCCTGTGGCGTGGAACACGATGGAGGCTCATTAAAGTAACACTGAACCCTTTCCAGTGTCTGTTAATAATACTCCAACCTCAACTTCCTCTGGGTTCTGCTTACTTTCTCTGCACAGAATACAAAAGAAATACCTGGTGTCAGAGTGATGGATTCTTGTCGGGTCCTGCAAATCAGGGAGTGGGGGGAGCCAGTAGATGCTTTGTGTTTGCAAAGCTGGATCCACGCTGTGTGGTGCAGGGTGAGGATAATGTCAGAATGCAGACACAGCTGGCAATCTGCAGCCATGGAGGATACTGTTGAGATGCTGTTAAAATGTCTCTCTCCTATTTTTATTTTCTTTTTCCTTAAAATTTGTATTATTGTTGGTGTTATGATTTTTCAAAATTTATGTAAATGATTTAACTGTTCTTATCTTAACCCATGAGTTTTGTCACTTTTACCCTTCCAGTTCTGTCCCCTGTCCCACCCAATCAGACAGTGAGTGGCTCTGTGGTTTTATTTGTCAGCTGGGGCTAAACCAGGACACCTGGGTAGGGCTTTTAAATCTTGATCTCACATTAGGATCAAATTCTAATGTGCTAGGATATGGCTATATTAAATCTCTGAGTATTTTTGCTGTAAAATAACAGATCAATTTCTTTGCATTGTGTTTTCCAAGCTTTAATTAATTTTGTGAGAAAGTAAGAAGCAAGATCAAGCAGGAGACCAACAGAGGGAGGAGAGTGAGAGATGGGTCTAGTTTGCCCATATCTGGATTATCAAAGCAGACAGAAATAAGCCTGAGGAAGAACTGTTTCCAGTTTTTAGTTAAGCTCCAGCTTTCATTTAAGCTCCACTTTCCTGTTGTTTCCCTAAAGGGATCCACTATAACCACTAGATCTGAAAAACAAAAATGCACCACTTTTTTGTGATAAGCCAATAATAACCCCATTTCTGCTAATTTTTTGGTCAGCCATAAGCTTTGTGATGTTAACGAAGCCCACAAACATTTTTTGCATAATCTGCTGGATGGATTATCACTTTTATAGAAACCTCCTGTTGCTCAAAAGATTCCTAAACATACATTTCTTCCCAATAGCTGCTAGTTAATCTGCAAAGCAGTGCCACTCCTTATTGCCTTAAGTCCTACCTAAGGTCTCTCTGTGTTTTGGTTCTTTAACTGTGCTTTACACAGCACCTTGGTATAACTTATTGCTGAATATGAT
Source organism: Dendrocincla tyrannina (assembly GCA_035047865.1). Taxonomy (NCBI): domain Eukaryota; kingdom Metazoa; phylum Chordata; class Aves; order Passeriformes; family Dendrocolaptidae; genus Dendrocincla; species Dendrocincla tyrannina. Next base: position 16,045,740 of record JAWWMP010000018.1, on the reverse strand, counting down.
TCCACCAAAACTTTCTGCAAAAAAACAGGTGGCAAGATATTATTTCACAGTTGCAGAAGTTGCTCAAAATGGTAACTCCTTATTTCCAAAGACTGTCTAATAGTGCTTTAAATGAAGCTTCTTTAATGCATGTTTAATGTAGAACTCAGTAAGCCTGGTCTGAGGTGCTGTTCATTTATAAACTGGCTGCTAAAACCACATGGGCATTACCAAGTGTGCTTAGTCCTTGATCTGCTCTGCATCTTTAGTGTAGAACTCTCACCCCAGACTGACTAACTGCAATTCAATTATGTAGTTCTTAGTACCCAGAACAAGTAATTGGGATATGTACTAAATAGTTACACTCTTTTTTCCGTAGTGTGTGTTACCTATTCTTACAAATAAACTGCACTATAATTTTGTAATGAAAACTTACTAATGGAGAGAAGTTTATTTGTTGTTTGAACTCCCACCTGTTTTGGGGATTGAACCTTGAGTGTAAGACTGTACAAATATATAGATACTATTTCATCTCACCTTGCAAGTCAAGGAATTGGAGGAGAAAAAGTCTGCAAAAGAGGACAAAGAAAGATGTGGAGTCCCCACAGGCTGCCTATTGCATTATTCATTCAATTATTCACTTGTGCATTACCCACAGCCCTGCCAAAAGTCTTGGGAAATGTACCAGCTCTACTCATCATTGATAAATCAGCTGCTCTTCCCTGTCCCCAGAGATGTTTTACAATTAGTCCCATTTGCTTTCTTTGTATCAGAAATGCCCACATGGCCATTGAAGCAGGACTGCCACTCCAGTGTGTTACCACATGGCAATCTGTGTGCCAGCAGTTCTGTCCTCCAGTGCTGACTTGGGCACTGATCGGCTTCGTTACTTTATTGGCTTTATCTTGGTGTATCAAATATCCCTCCTCTCATAGTCTTTTTCATAACCCATCTCTGGTTTACAGTCTATAAAACATGCTTCACGTAGCAGTGATAGAGAAGTGGTTCTCTAAATGTTCTCAAAGGGGAAAGCCACGTGCTATGCCACATCTTGGACTATGGGTTGGTCTCATTTTAGTTCTCTGCTATTGGAGCTGTTGGGGTTTAGTGGATCTAAGAATGATTTACAGTGGTAAATGAGAGGAGAAGCAGTTGTTGAAACAATATTGCTTTACTTGATAAACATACCTTACAGCAAGATATCTTGGTTACCACATACACATTAATTTGCTTTTGACAAAAAAATTACTTTATTAATGTAATGTTATCTCTCACGTGTGTATGGGAGGCCAATGTCAGTTGTGTTTGGGAACTGATAGCAAGACTGATCATGGTATTTAGACAATAAACACCTTGGAAATCCATCCCTGGACACAGCATATGAGAACAGAAGATGCAGTTTAATTAGAGGTGCTCATCTTTTCCAAATCCATTTAGAGAATAGTTTATCTGCCTCTTGTTTCTCGTCTTTTCAGTTTTCCCTTCTGACATTACATTTTAGCTTCTCTGGCAGAAAGGATGTCCACGGCTCCCCTTCCTCCTCTGTGTTTCCTGCACCAGCACACGTCCTGGGGCAGCACTCCCTCCACACTTTGACAGGTTCTTTCTCTTCAGGGCGACTCAACTGGTGGTCCACAGTGTGTACGAGCTGCAAGCGCCTTCTGCCCTTGGCGACCACAGGAGATGGGAACTGCCTCTTGCACGCTGCATCCTTAGGTAAGGCTGAGTCTGTGTGTGGAACCTTCTCCCAGCAGTCCTGGCTGCTTTTCTCTGAGCCCAGCAAAAGTGCACAAACACAGGAGATGCAAAGACTCGCATTAAACATCTGGTTTGGAGCAATATGTTCTTCAAATTTCACTGAAGTATTGTTTCCCTCAAGCATGCCTATAGAAGGGCAGTAAAAGTTTTATTAGGTTATAAAAGAAGGATAATCGGAACAATTTTAAAACCATGTATCCTAAACACCAGTGATTTGTGTTTTCCTTGTGGTATTTTCCTTATATTTTTCCTGCTTCCAGCCTGACAGCTCTGAAACAGGCAAATTCCAGGTGCTTTTGCAGAATTGTCTTCATTGTGCACGAGAAATTGCATTTGTTCCCTTGATTTTGTTGAACAGTTCTCTGGCTGGTCTCAAGAATGCAATATCCAACTATTAGCTGTTAGTTCCTTGTAGAGTTTTAGCATATGGGAAACAGCATTTGGGCTGAATTAAAATAATTTCCTATTGATTAGTTAATTGCTAATGCAAGATCCTTGAAGCCTGCCTGCAAATCAGCAGAAACCTGTGAAGCTGAAAGTCTTTGATATGCTTTCTCTATTCTAACCTATTATGGGGAAACTTATTTTTTGTTGTAGTTTCTAAAAATCTTCTACCAGCAGAACTCTAATGGGTGACTTTTTAAAAACACTGGGATTTTTAATATTTTGAAGAGACTTTTCTAGTTGAAAGAAGTAGTGGGAACAGAGGGTTTTGCTGTTTCCAAGAATCCTTTTATCTTTGTCCACTTCGTTTTAAGCTAGGAGGAACTGTGTGTTATTTACAGCAAATGTTTGGAGTATTTGGACCTGAAAACAGCAGCTGACAATGTGGGAACTGCAACATGGCTGGCTGTGGGCACATGGCCTGGGGAGAGCTCTGCTCTCTCCTGGTGTAGGTTGCTATTCCCGGCTACATAAAGATGTTTTATTGTCTTAAAATGAGACTAAAAGCCTGTGGCTGGTCATACTCTTAGACTTTCTATCGTTGTGAGTGCCTGTCTCTTCAGTTGGGTGTTGGAGCCCAGGGAGGTTGTCCCTCCTGCTGTGGAAGGGCTGGAGGTCTCTGGGTGCTGGGGTGGTGTGTGAGTCCCAGCAGAGCCTGCAGAGCTCCCTGGCATTGCTGTGCCTGCCAGCCCTGGCGGCAGCTCCCTCCAAACCCAGCCTGTGCATTGAGGATCCCATGGCTTGCAGAGGAGCTGGACTTGTCTGCAACAAACCCTGACACAACTCAAATCCTTAGTCATTCGTTAGTCACAGCTTAAAATTTGTTAGAATCCCCTCTTGTGGTTCTTTGGTTTCTTTATATTGACAGTTTCCTTCTGAAACCTTAAAAACGGTGAGTGAATTATTCGCCAAGGAGAATATTAAATTCTATATTAGCAATTTCCATTTCACTGTAGCTGCTTTAAGACTGAATGTCCTCTTGTGCTGCTTTAGGGATGTGGGGATTTCATGACCGGGACCTGGTTTTACGTAAAGCACTTTACACCATGATGAGAAGTGGAGCTGAAAAGGAAGCACTGAAAAGAAGATGGAGATGGCAGCAGACCCAGCAGAATAAGGAGGTCTGTATGGCCTGAGGACAGTCTTGGTAATATCATTTAGGGTTAAAAGCATTCTTCTGAAGTTTGGTGTGAAAGTTTTCCTTGCTGTCAAATTCCTTGTCCTTCCATATTGCATAGGGCAAGAGATACTTGTACTAAAAATTTTCGTATCAGAATGTCAGTGTGTTTGTAGCTTTGTGGGCTATGCACAGTTTTGTTCCTAAAAGGGCCTAAGATAAGTTTAGAACCTGTAGAAAATTTGGGGCTGCAAAACTAAATGTATAATTTAGCTGTCACAAGGGTTATAAAATGAGTGCATGAAATCCACAGGAAAAAGAAAACCCCATTTAGGACAGATTTCCCAGAATGGGGAATTAGGATTCTTAGAGCTGTGGCCAAATATTGAGTGGATGTTTCCTAACTAAAATCATTTGGTCAATTTGGTTTGACTGTTGAGTAAAAGTTGTGCTTCAACATGTTATTATTTTCCAAAGATGTCTGTGCCTAAGCAGGGGCTAGAAAAGCCTGCTACAGGAGTAATCCTGAGTGCAGGCAAGGGAATATACCTAAATGTTTGTGACTTCTTTGTAATCTGGTTTGTGTTGGCAGCAGTTGGTGAGAATACAGCTGGGCTGTGACTGACACAGCTACTTCAGGCTGCCTGGTAACATGGGCACTGCAATACCCTTTCTGCACTTGAGCAGGAAGAGCCAAGGAGGGCTCTCAGAGTAGTTCCAGATGTTGGGGAGAAAGCAAACCTCCAGAGGTGGGCAGGAAAGCTAACCGTGGTGGCAAGGAATTCCTAGGGGTATATGTATTCCTATGGAACACCTGGCTCTCAGCAGTGGGGCAGAGCACTGTGTTAACAGCAGCAGACCCACGTCCAGAAATGTAATCCACTGTGCAGTCAGTAGTTGAGATCTTTTCTTAGTAAGTTAGTGTTCTTTCACCTGCAATGTTGAACTCTGAAGGGTCCGAGCTATTCAGCGGTGCCACGTGTGAAACTCAAAGTGAGTTGTCCCAAACAGTGGTGCAGAACTGTGCCTGCAGTGTGTGCCAGCACAGTGCCAAGGCCCTCCTTCTCTCCCGCAGTCAGGGCTGGTGTACACGGAGGAGGAGTGGGAGCGGGAGTGGAACGAGCTGCTCAAACTGGCCTCGAGTGAGCCGCGGACACACCTCAGCAAGAACGGCGGCTCTGGAGGGGGGTAAGTGCAGCGTGGCCAGGCCACCACCCAGCCCAGCTCAAGGAAGGTGTTTGCAGCACATCAAACTGCCTGGTAGGATGTGATTGTCTGAATATCCCCTTATAATAATTATTATTTTATTATATGATTTATTATATATCATTTTCATGAAGTTTTCCTGTGCGGTTCCCACACTAACTGGAGATTACTTTGTACCCAAAAGACCCTTTCATTAATAAATCCTAATTGCCTTGCTTGTGGAACAGGCATGTTGGCAGGCTCATTTATCTTCGAGGAGATGAAGAGCCTCATCTCACTGCAGGCGGGGAGCTTTTGGTTTAGGAGCTCTCAGCAGGAAGGTGGCCACTGCTCAACATGGAATGACAGAATAACATCCCATCTCTAATAGCATTCTGCAGAAAACAGTTCGTGCCTGGGTATCACCTTTTCTGTACTTTGGCACAGCCAGCCTCTCATATTCATACATTTATTTCAGTCCCTTTTTGCTTTGTAGTTCAAATACAAAACTTCAATGATACCTTGTTTGAGGGCAAGTCATCAAGTAACTCTTCACATTTTCTATTTTAAAATGCTGTTAACCCTAAACATACAGGAGGGGAAAAAGCCATATTTTTGGCATTAGAGATTAAATATTTGGGTGTAGTACTTTTTAAACAGAAGGTAGAATATTGAGTTATAGTTTGTAGTCTCATGAAGCCATTCTGAAAAATCAATAGCTACTTCAGTCTAGGAACAGTTATAAAAGCCTTAACTAAAAATTGTGATAATTAGTATTGCACTGATAGGAACAGTTGCCCTTTCTTTGACTATTCAAGCTTCTGTTAAATCCTCGTAGCATCCACAGTGCCCTCACACACATGAAGTCTTTAAGGACTCTTTCTTTCCAACTAAACTGATTCCCTGTCATCCTTGTGAAGTTTGATGTTGCTGGAAGGTTCCACAGAGGGTCTGTCTGTATTTCTAAGAACTGCATCAGATCCTTTTCTTCCCAGTCTCCTCTGTGTTTATCCACCCAGAGTCCATGAGCAGGCTGATTGCAGCTGCTGTGATTCCTCTGCAGAGCTGCAGTGTTTGTCACTACCCAGTGCTACCAGCAGAGCAAGGGAGGAGTGTTTTTTCTTGAAGACCAGCTTAGTATGCATGTTTAATCTTTCTGTGATACTCAATTAGGAGCATTTTAGTCAATTAGCTTATCATAAACAGAACTAGACAAATTGATGGTCTCAGGGAAAATCCCAGCACTGTCTCCTGCCAGCATGCATTTAGTTTAGATGGTGAGAAGCTATTGGGAAAAAATGCAGAAATATATTGGGGAAAATGTTTGGGATGGACCCGTATCTACAGTGTTAAATCCCCCTGATCCAGGATCGAGTCTGCTTTAAGGAGGTGCTGGGATAAACCATCCCCGGCTTCCAGTGCAGTTCTTCCCAAACAAGAGCATTACTGCTCAGCCTTGAGAATGCAGAAGCTTTAGTTTTTGGGTCTAGTGTTTATCACTAAAATTATTTAGTGTTTGTTTACTTGGTGCAGGATTTTCTTTAGCTACTGTGTCCCCTCCAGAAAATGGCATGTGGTGAGATGTAAATTGACAAATTAATGCAGAAAACACAAGGAGAGTAACAAAGTCCTTAGAAAATACTCTCTTGGCTTTGAAAGAGTATTATATTTTCCTTTTGAGTCTCTGCTGTTAAAGACAGGTAACTGTACAAATGCAGGAGGACATTGCTTAGAAAATTGTCAACCACAACGTGTCTCATTTTCTACTGTTTTGAAGCTGAAAGAAAAATAAAATATATATTTTCATTTTAACCTCTACCTTGTTTTCTATGTTTGTAGATATTTTCCTGCCGATATGGTTCAGTCTTCTAATGCAGTTCAGTGCATATTTGTATTAAATTTGGTCATTCAGCCCCAATTTTCTCTGGCCTTATTCTGTGTCACTCTGCACATTTCCCATACCAGGTAGTTTCAGTATCTGCTGGTCAGAGATGCCCTCGAATGTTGCATTTGCCAGACAGTCAATCATCTTTACCTTTAGGTCCCAGGTACTGGTTCCCAGTACACAGAGTTGTACTATTATATGAAGAATTGATTTAAGTTAGTTTTAATGTTCTTATCATGGCTTGCATTTATCATTTTGCAAATCAAAATTAAGTATAAATAGGCAACAGTTAATTTTTCCTTTGAAATGGTGAAAGAGGAATCAGGCAAGAAACTCAGCCAATTAAACATGTGAATATGTATTTTTCTTTACATTCATTCCAAAGACAGAATGAAAGTGGCAGAATGAATTATTTTCTCAATTTAATGATCCCATGTTCAAAGTAGGGCCCTAGATTAGGAAAAGGAATATCAAAAGTGGTTTTGAGAGGGGATATACCATGTCCTCTAGTTGGGTGCTATATTAAGAAAGCTTGCACATCAGTCTTTGAACTGTAGATGAGATGAATTTTCCTTTGGTGTCAGAATTAGCTGGAGCATCAGAAGTTGTATCTGCTTCAAAAGATTTCTGTGACAAACCTGAGTCTGGAATTGTGCTGCCTCATTCACCTGCAAGCTCCTTTTAGTTATTTTTCAGAGTGAACTCTGTGCAAAGGAGGTCAGCAATTGTCAATAGTCTCCACAGATTCCTCCTTTGAGGGCACTCTTGTTCTGAGTCTGGGGAGTTGGAAAGAAAGAAAAAGGGAACACAGACAAGTTCTCATTTCCAACATGTAAAATCCTCCAAGCACTAAAGCAGATGAATTAATTATGAAGCAGATTCTTGTTTTGAAACAGATTTGCACATTTTCCTCTAAATGTAAAAAAAAAAAACTAATTCTAGATTAACGTAATTGCTTCATTTATCTCCATTAACAAGCAAAACTGGGGGTACTGAATTGAAGCTGCTTTTTGCTGCTTTGAAGAAAGGGAAATGTCTTGTCCCCTGTTCTGTGTTAAGAACCTAACTCTTGGCATCCTGCTCAAGAGAGGATTCCAGCCCCTTGCCTCGCTGTGCAGACTTGTCAGGCAGAGCCTGCCCTGGGCTGGGCTGACAGCCCTGCTGTCACTGCCTGGCTGCAGACCTGGGCTTGAGGCGTGGGGAGAGCCAAGGCAGGGTGTGGAAGTGTCGAGTGGCACCTCCTAGCCAGCTGTCTCTGTGCTGCTGACATTACCCTGTTAATAAAATCAAGGGATTCTGAATGGGAGAGAAGGGAGGGAATATTGCTGTAATCCTTCCACGTGTCGTTAGAGCTTTATTGAAGGAGAGACCCAGAACATTTGCACAGGAGGTGTCTCACCCGTGCGGGTGCTCTCTGAGGTTCTGGACTCGGTGAGGTGTTGAGAGCAAACTGTTCTTCCTGCACAGCTCCTGTGGCCATCCAAGACCCTCATCCTGTAGAGAATTTAGTTTAGACCCTTTCACAAAGACATTCCTTTGAAATGATTTTTATTGGATCTGAGCTCTGCAATAGCAGTAATATTTCTTTTTAACTGTCCGATATATGCAGCAATTATAGGGTGTAGATTGAAAATGGTTCATTATAACAATGTATCTTTGATTATTAGCTGAAGTTTCTAATGGCTAATACATCTTTTCATCTGGCCTCTTTCCAGTTCACGTAACTTGTACTGAAGCCAAACAGAGGCAGGAAATGTTCAAAGTGCCGTGGTGATTCAAATTGGGACTCAAAGCATTCCCATTCTGTGTCTCCTTTAGTCACTGCAGTATACCTGTAGTGTTTGCCTGCAGAATGAAAGGCAATGTCCCAGTCCTGTGCAGTTTTCTGTGTCTGAGCTGAGGCTCTTTGCTGTGAGGAAATCAAGGGAGAGGTTCCTGCACCCCCAGCAGAAATCTGTGCTTGCTGTTGAGCTGCAGCTGAGCTTTGTGTTGGTTTTTATCTGGGATTGTTAAGCAGGACAAGAGGAGGTGTCAGAAAAGAAATGGTGACAAACAGAGACAGAAACTCAGCCGTCCTTCTGATCTGGTTCCTACAAAGCCCCGGGCTGAGGACCTTTATACCCACCCTGTAGTTTCAGCACCTCTCAGCTCTCTGTGGGTGTTGCTCTTGCTCTGCGTGAATCCCAAAACCCAACCTTGGAACAGCCGACCCCAGTCTGTGGAACTACCTGAGAGCCTGGAGGCTCTGGATGGGGCGGGAAAGCGAGGTGACTGTAGGGAGCTGCTTAGAAGGACATCCAGGGGAGGAAAGGAGCTCTTGCTCTGAGTTTACAGCACACAGCCAGCTGGAGCAGGGGGGTACGAGACTTCCCTGGCCCAGCTTTCTCAAACAGGTTCTCTTTGCTTGCTGCCTGCAGCACACATTGGATTTTCCATGAGGGACAGTCTCTGTGGAGTGCTTATTATGTGCCCACTGTGTTTGGACCGGAGGCGTCAGTGGTCCTGTAGGTCAGACCGAGATTTCGTTTTTAACTGGGTTCTTTTTTTCTGTTAATTTGCTCTTACAATGAAGATAATTTTTTTTAGTGAGAGTGCTCTGGTTGAGCAGGATTCTGCAATGCAGATCTATGTGTAAGTGGATTTCATTATTTCAAGTTAGCTTTAAATGAACAGAGGAATTAATTTCAGTTTCTTAAATTTTCTTTGCTTTCGTGTTATATGGAAAAAATTACTTTGTCCACAGTTTCCATGGCCATGTAGGCAGCATAAATAAAGAGCCATGAAAAAAAGTGGAACAGTAAGTGGATCAAAGGATGTGGCAGGTTGCCATGGACACCTGTTAATGATGATTTTTCATTCTCATTAATCTTTAGGACAATTCATACTACATCCTCATGAATTAGTGTCAACGATGGTATAAAACTGGGCATAGGAAAGGTTTCCCAGAGAGGCTCTCTGGACAAGGGCTGTGGCAGGGCTTGGACAAGGGACCTCCAAAGCTCCCTTACAACCTGAAGCACACTGATCCTGTGCAAATGAGCGGTGGAACACAATGTGTAAAAGAAGAGAAGGATTTGAAATGTCAGAATATGATCACAGATAGTGAATGAAGTGACTTGGTGATGTGAGATTGAAGAGTAAAAAAGCCCGGTGGAATTTTGGAGTTTGTGCAGTCAGGCAGGACAGCAGCTGAGCAAAGGGAGAAAGATCCTTCTGATACAGCTGCATCTGGAATATGCCTTTCACTTCTAGAAACCTCATCAACCAGCAGATGAGGAATAATTAGAGGATTTGAAGGAAAAAAATAGGACCGATAGTCAGGAAATGCTAATGTGAGAAAATAGCTGGAAATCTTTCTGGCACATTGTCTTGCCAATAACATGATTCTCCTTCCCTCCTGTTGGCTAAAAAATTGCTCTAAGGGCAATGTCATGCACTGCAAACACTGAAAAGCTGTCACAGCCAACCCCGGAGAAGAGTTCAGTAAGGAATGTCAGAAGAAATGACAAAATGGGGAATTTCCTGATGGGTTTGGGTAATGGGAGGAGGGGTATGGGGAAGGAGAGGTGTCTCAGTGCTTGATCAGTGAATGTGTCCTGCATCAGCCTCCCTGAGAGCAGGGGAAATTCAGCTCTTTGGCAAATCCAGCAGGACACTGGATCTCCAGTTCCTTGCACGGGTGCCCCTCCCCACCTTAAAAGAAAAGTTTTGGTCAGTGTTTCTGACACGGCCAAGGTAAGCTGACCTGAACTAGGGAAACACTGCAGGGTCTGTGTGCCAAGGGTGCCAAGTGAATTTGTTGTGACCAAAGTACATCTACTCCAACAGCTTGGCTAAGAATCACCCTCCTGCTCCTGCCAGGCTGCCAAGCAATATCAGAAAGTAATGAATTTTGCTGACTGCTGAACTAGTGTGGAGTCTGCTTGTGAAAACGTTTTCTCTGCTGCTATTATTTCATTTCCAAAAATGCATTTTCTTTCCCTATTTCTTATGCTACCTATTTCAGTAATTGGAGTCTGTGTTTCAGAAGGGTGGAGATAGAAGGGACAATGACAAAGAAACAGGGATGTGTTGGTTTGCTGAAGTTTCAGTGTGTGGTTCAAGCTGGTTCAAAACAGTCTCACTGCTGTGTCTTCCAGGGTGGACAATGCAGAAGATCCAGTGTACGAGAGCTTAGAAGAGTTCCATGTTTTTGTCCTAGCCCACATTTTGAGAAGACCTATTGTTGTAGTAGCAGACACGATGTTACGAGACTCAGGGGGAGAAGGTAAGAGCTTTCTTGGAGGTCTCTGCACCTCTGGGAACTGAAGCAATCCTGGACTGCTGCTCCCCAGAGAGGCAGCTGTCAGTACCTGGGTGTTTCTGGCATAGCTGCTGCCTTTTCTGAAAGCACAGAATGATGCTCCATCCATTTCTATTAGATGGTAGTAAAAAATACAGGATAATTATGTAAGTCCTGCTGAGAATCCGTTTATCCTAGATATTGGCTATTAACTTAATAACCCCAAATTACAGACCACAATGCATTTCTGACTGGCCCAGGTTAACAAGGTTCTAATTTCACTGTGTTATTTAGGTGCCCATTAAAACTCTGCAGAAATCAATCTACCCTGGCTTTGAAAAATTGAATGTTGAATGTGTATCTCTTGGAGTTTTGTTTTCAATGACTCCTTTGCAGCTTCTCATGCAGAAGTCTCCAGAATGTTCTATTCAGTTTGCACATGTGAGCACACCAATATTGTAGCCAGCTGGGCACTGTCTGAGCAGGACTTGAAGGATTAAACTCATCTCACTCACTTTCTACCATGAACTAACAGAATCCTAATTCATGATAGTGTGTTGCTTCATTAAAGGGGGATGTTAAACAGGTGATGGAGTTTACAGGAATTTACTCCCCCAGGAAAATGAGTAATTTCAGTTTCCATTTGCATTACAAACTACAAGGAGTGGTTATAGACAATTCTGTGAGCTTTTGAAAAACACCTGAAAGACAATGCAGTCCTTGGTCACAGCCAGCATGGGTTCACGGGGGGAACTCATCTGGAAATATTTCAGCAATGAAGATTCCTATTTTTGTAGCAAAAGGAAAAATAATTGATCAGAAGCAAATGCATTGAGAGAATTTTCCTGGCCAAACTCGCTGTTTCCCATAATTACAGAAAGAAACAAGTGTGGAATCTTTCAAAGCCAGATTTTTTCCCCTACAGGTGGAGCATCCCATTCATCTACTTGGAGAATTTTTTGAGTCTTTCCTTAACATTTTCATACATACATACTTATGCACATTCATATATATATATATATATATATAATGTGTGTGATGAAATGTGTGGACTACAAACATGTTTGTGAAGTTTCCTACTGAACTCCTGTGTAAGGCATGAGCAGAGCATGGTGCCAAGACAACTGAGAGTGTATTTACTGATGATAATTAGAAAATACCCTTCTACTTAGAAGCCTTACAGGAAAGTACAAATCCATGTACCTGTGTGAGATTTTGTTATAAGATCTTAATAACTTTACCAGTAAACAATTAGAGCAAGGAAAATTCTGTAAGAGCAGAAGGGTTTCATTACTTTCGTAGTGTTTCTAGTGACATTTTTATAATGCAATTTTCCCTGTTGTTATTGCTCTTTTCTGCACTGATTATTGTCTTTAGGCTGCTCTCCTGGAGTTCTGAAAATATTGCAGTACAAGTGTTAGATACAATTATGGTCTGTTCTTTCACATAGTTAAAAGATCTTCGTTCCCTTTGCAGCGTTTGCACCAATACCTTTTGGAGGAATTTATTTGCCACTTGAAGTTCTTCCAAACAGATGCCATTGCTCACCTCTTGTGCTGGCCTATGATCAGGCCCATTTCTCTGCTCTTGTTTCCATGGAACAAAAAGACCAACAGAGAGAACAAGGTATGCTATAACTAGGATATGTGTTGAACACAATGCACAGGGTGCCTCTACCTGTAGCTATTTACCCATCAGAAAAGAAGCAATAGTCCCTAAATGTTATTGCTGCTTGCTTAGGAGCAGTCTAATCCCAAGCCTGGGAGCCAAGAACCCATCAGTCCTAGCCCGTGTGCTGTCACTGCCTGTCTTTGGCACCGACCCCTTTTCTGTCACTCAGTTCCATGGATGTACAGCCACAACCACAGTTACCCACTGTGTCTCTGGGATATTGAAGGCCTTTGTTAGTGGGGGTTAGTAACGTGTTTAGAAGCTTAAGTGTGAGCCAGATTACTATTAAAAACTCATGAAATGGAAAAGAAATATCTCTCTTCTAGTGTGCTAAGTGCACTTTTCTCATTTAAAAACATTTAGGTCAAATGTTTTTACCTTGCTGTCTTCTGTTCTACTTTGGAACAGTGACAACAAAGCCTGACAGATACTTCTATGTCAAGCTGGAGCTTCCTGGATATGGGATTGGGAGTGACAAAAGCTTCAGGACTAGATCTGTTCCTGCATCAGCAGCCCAGGAGCCCTGATTTGTTAGACCTGTTTGCTTAATAATAGAAGTCCCTGACATGAGCTCCCATCTGTCTTTGCTGCTTTTGTGGGGAGGGGAAAAGGGTTTTGCCAAAAACATGGTGAGGCTTTAGAAAAATTCATTGGAGTTTTGCTTTTAGTCACGAGCCTTTTTTTTCCCTGGTGATACTTCAGAGGTGTTTTAAATCCCTTGTGAATGCATATAGCTGTAAAGCAAATGGGAATATGTGCTGGTTGTTGAGATCTCCTGAGGGAAATTAATTTCATCCTCCTTCCTAGAGGCACCAAAATGTCTACCACTTGATTCCCTAACCCCATGTGCACTTCATCTGATTTTGGATGGTATTAGGCATTGCCCATACTTATGAGACAGTCAGCAGTGCTGCAGCTCTGCAGAGCAGAGACAAAGATGTTCACTAAAATGATGCAAAGGAGGAAGAAAGGAACTCCTGAACAGCAGATTCTGCTGTAGCATCTTCGTGCAAATATTTTCCATCTAGTTTAGGCCATCCTTTTTGGGAGGAGTGGAGAGTTTTTTGCATGAGGCTGTGTGAGATGGAAAACTACAAAAGATTGCATGTGGGATTTGCAAACCTTGTGTTGATCAAGAGGAGACTGAGTCATGAGACCGACACGAAGAAGAAGGTTGCTCTGGATGTCGGGTATTCAGTGGGGAGGATCAGTCCAGTCCAGCTGTTCAGCCTTCACTCACACATCACTGTTCCAGGGACTTGTAGGTAGGTGCTTGGCAATAGCTGTGGCCTTGGCATTATGTGCTGGGACACTGGAACTGCTTTCCAGCCCTCAGTGGGTAGAAGAAGAGCCTTAGGAAAATGCTTTTCACATAGGAAAGCACTGCAGTGTGATGTGAAACACCCTGTGAGAAATGAAACTCTGCAAAGCAAATTCACACCATTTCAGTGCAGTAGTGTGATATGGATGCAGATGGTGTTTTGGAGAGCCTTTATAAGGACATGGTCTCACTGCTGATGGTTGCTGATGATACACTGTAGAGTTCTCTTGTAGAACGTGCCTCTCTGTCTTTGGTCTTGATCCTTTTTCGCTCTGAGTTCTGTTGGTGGTGAAACAAGACAATTTCTGGAGTAGGTGGAGTCCATTTCTTCCTTTCTAGCAACTGGGATCAGATTAATATCAGCAGACCAACAGAAACCTCATTTTTCTCAGGCACGTCTGTCTGCCTTCACACAAGCTTCGTTATCACAGGTCTCCCAGGGCCTCTGTGTGGAAATGACTGGACACACAGAACTGACCTGTCTGCAGTAACTTGGCAGGCAGGGTAGCTGCCAGCCACCTTTTGCTGCTGTGTCCTCTAAGTGACGGGATTGACAAAAGGGAGACTCCTGTTGAGCTGCTCTGCCCCCACCTCTCAGTGTCTGCCACTCAGTGACACACCTCGGTGTCACCCACTGCAATACAATTCATATCTTACAAGCCATTTATTCCTGTGAATTGCACACTGCAAGGGCTTGGCTTTGATAACAAGGTCCCATTTTTGATTTCTTCCACAAGTGCTAGCAACAATGTGAAATATCCTTAATCCTGTAGGATTTTCCTGCAGCTGCATTCCCACAGGAAAGGTGCTGGGAGAGAAAACCCTGCCAAATACCCAGCACAGCATCAGAAACACTAAATACTGGCTTTCATGTATAAGTTCATCGAGGTGAATTGCAAGTAGTATTTGCTTTTTATGACCCAGTTGTCCATGTCTTACTGCAGGGCCTGGCACACACAGGCTGCAGTTCTGTGGAGCAGAGCCCATTTGCCATTTGGTCTGGGATGGAGGGAATGCTTCAGCTTTGAGCTGCCAAGCTGGTGCTGTTGGAGGCCACAGCTGCCCAACAGCATCACAGCATTGCTCTGGCTCCCTGTGCTGTGCCAGGAAGTTCATTGGCACAAGGATGCTCCAGCAGTGCCTGCCTTTGGACCCTCAGCAGGGCGATGCTGCAGCAGCTTTGGCACAGGGGCAGGCAGAGCCACGGCTGTTCAATGTGTCACTGAGTGGCACAGGTGCCACAGTGTGTGGCCAGATTCTGAACTGTCAGAATGCAACTGAGAGCTTAGAGCTGCAGCTTCTTAAAAGGAACATCTTGGTGAGCCAGGCCTGTCATACCTGGAGTATGTGTGCTCTATGTAACCAGGTGTCAGAAGCAGCATCTGGAGCTCTCTGAGCTATTGCCTGCACATACACGTGTTAAAGCTGCTGGTCTGCTCCTTGTGGAGGAGATAGTATGTCTGTATTTGAGAAACATGTATGGTCAAATAAATACTGATGTAAATGCCTGAAGTTCTGCTTTGGCATAGAGTCCTGGAACAGATCAATTCAAATGTTACTATAAATGAGCAGAAAGAGAAGACATGCTAATATCCTCTTGTCTGGAGAGGATTTAAACCACATTTTGACGTGGCTGCTTTTTACCAGCATGCAGCTGGCATTTGGGTGGTCGCCAGAGGGCCTCTTGTTTTGAAATCCAATGTCTGATTAAAAATCTATAAATATTTTTAGATTCATGCAGCTCTATTGATGCAGATGTTTTGTGTCTTTGTTTATGGAAACACAGCCTGGCTCTCAGCTGCCCCTAAAGCTGCTTCCTTGAACTTGGAGCTTCCCACAGTGCCATGCTCTGTCCGAGTGCAGAAAGAGGTGTGAGAGGGGTATTGAACAGCAGTGTGTCAGTCTCAGTGTCACCATTCTACTAGCCCGTTCAGAAATAAAGGGTTGCTCTTTTTATAAGATCAATAATGGTACCTGAGGCATGAAAATGGGTGCTGGGAAACACTCTGAGCTCCTTCACAACACTGAAGGCAGCACACCCAGCTGGGGAATGGCAGGAAAGTCCTCCCTGTGTGTCTCAAACTGCCCTGGATGAAGTACCTGTCAAGCATCCTGTGTGTTGGTGTCAGGACTGTGGGCTGTGTTCCAGACAGTGTGGTTCCAGCGGGAGACTTTCCAAAGCTGCAGCCCCTGTGCTTAGCTGGGCCCCAGGGAGGTGCTGCAGCCTGGGGGGTTGCTTTAGGAATCAGTGGCAGGGATCCTGCTTGGAGTTACGACATAAAAGAATTTTAAAACTCCCCTACTTTAGCAGATGTATTTTGCATGAAACAGCAGTGCTTCCTACCAGCCTCAGAGTGTACCTCAGAATGAGGGTACAGCCACCACTCAGCTCGGACTAACAGTTATTTCTGTGGGAAGGTGGAGACACAGAACATGTACAGTAGTTAAGACAACAGTGATGTGCTACAGACAATCAGTCTAAGCTTTGTTTTGTACTTAATTTAGTATTTTAATAAAATGAAGCATCACTAAGCATTTTTAATAGTATTTTAATACTCTATTTTCAGTATCACTGATAACAGTGATGTTTAAAAATAATTTCTTTAATATTTGTTTATAAAGAATTATTATTGAACTATGTGAAAATGGGTTATTTTCAAGCTGCCCTTAGAAAAGAAACTCATGTTTACTTTTTGAACTTTTCATCCCAAAGAGACTGCTTCAGTTCTGTGGCAGTTCTTTGGTGCAGGCCTTCCATCATCAGCTCCCTAGGATTCCGTTCCCAGTTCTCTTTCCTGTCCGATCAGGTGCTGTCAGAAGTGAACTGTTGTGTTGTAGACTTATAATGCTCTTTCCTAAGTTGCCTTCATCCTCCAAATGATTGAGGTGCTGCACTGCAAGGCCAGCTGTCAGCCCAGCCAGTGCCTGCTGGGGATTCAGCTAATTGGCAGAATGGGAAGCACGTTAATTGTTTTCTCAGTTATTGCAGCCCCTTTGCTGCACGGAACGCAGCAGGGCGAGCCCTGCTGTCCCACCAGGGAGTGTGAAAAGGTGTGTTCAGCTGCCACACGTGCTGTCCAGTTGTGATGTTCCTGCGCTCCAGGAACGTGCTGTACAGTGTGGGTCGAACTGCAGGCTTTGATTCGCTGCGTGTTCACACCGTACTGACACCCTGCGGCGGCAGTGGCCGTGCCTGCCGGGAGCGGGGCGTGCGGGGAGAGCGGGATGTGCGGGGGGAGCGGGGTGTGCGGGATGTGCGGGGAGAGCGGGGTGTGCGGGATGTGCGGGGAGAGCGGGGTGTGCGGGGAGAGCGGGGTGTGCGGGATGTGCGGGGAGAGCGGGGTGTGCGGGATGTGCGGGGGGAGCGGGGTGTGCGGGATGTGCGGGGTGTGCGGGATGTGCGGGGGGAGCGGGGTGTGCGGGATGTGCGGGATGTGCAGGATGTGAAGCAGGAGTGGGGATGTGCGGGATGTGCGGGGGGAGCAGGATGTGCGGGGAGAGCGGGATGTGCGGCTGGAGCGGGGATGTGCGGGATGTTCGGGATGTGCGGGGGGAGCGGGATGTGCGGGATGTGCAGCAGGAGTGGGGATATGCGGGATGTTCGGGATGTGCGGGGGGAGCGGGGTGTGCGGGATGTGCAGCAGGAGTGGGGATGTGCGGGATGTGCGGGGAGAGAGGGATGTGCGTGGTGTGCGGGGGGAGCAGGATGTGCAGAAGGAGCGGAGGGAGCGGAATGTGCAGGATGTGCGGGATGTGCAGCAGGAGTGGGGATGTGCGGGATGTGCGGGGAGAGCGGGGTGTGCGGGATGTGCGGGGGGAGCGGGATGTGCGGGATGTGCAGCAGCAGTGGGGATGTGAGGGATGTGCAGCAGGAGTGGGGATGTGCGGGATGTTCGGGATGTGCGGGGAGAGCGGGATGTGCGGGATGTGCGGGATGTGCAGCAGCAGTGGGGATGTGAGGGATGTGCAGCAGCAGTGGGGATGTGCGGGATGTGCGGGCATCGCCGCTTTCCCGGCTGCATCGGCGGCCGAGCCGGGGAGCAGTTCCCGCATTCCCCGCTCCGAGCGCCAGGGGGCGGCGTTCCCGAGGGATTTGGGGCGGTTTCGGGTTTTCTGAGCGTTCTGCAGCGGTGCGAAAGCAGAGGGGGCGGAACAGCAGAGAGCTCGGGACACACCGGGGGGATGGACAGCAGAGAGCTCGGGACACACCGGGGGGATGGACAGCAGAGAGCTCGGGACACACGGGGGGATGGACAGCACAGAGCTCGGGACACACGGGGGGATGAACAGCACCAAACTCGGGACACACTGGGGGGATGAACAGCACCAAACTCGGGACACACCGGGGGGATGGACAGCACCAAACTCGGGACACACCGGGGGGATGAACAGAAGAGAGCTC
>JAWWMP010000018.1:16005549-16024682 GCA_035047865.1 Dendrocincla tyrannina | reverse complement strand
GGAACTGGTACTAATGACACCGGTTGTGTCTGCACTGCATTTCCAAGAAGCATGAATACACATCATTGTGTTCCTCAGCTTACTTGCTTAAGGTTAATGTTTATCATTGCAGGTGAGATGTTTAGCTCTGGTGCATTGTACCTTTGATTTCCTGCACCAGAGACCTGAACACTGAAAAAGTCAATTTAAATAAGTTGGGGTTTGGACATAATGAATTCTGAAATGGTGCTGCAGGCGGGTTGGTGTGCTGTATCCCCCGGAGAGCTTTCAGCAGCACCTGGTCTCCCTTCCCTCACAGTGTGAGCAGTTCCTTTCCCTGCTGGCTCAGGGACAGGCTCGGGGGAGATGCTGCCTGTGGAGGGGCAGTCGGGGTGGTGTCTGTGCCCGCAGGGAGGCTGTGCCACAGCTCCTCTCCAGGGCTCACACACTGCCTGTCACAGCCTCCCAGGGAGAGGCCTCTACTCTACAATAGCTACTGTGGGAACAAGCAGGATACGTGGTAAGCACAGCAAGAGAAGCTTTATTTGGTGAAGAAAATGTCACACGTGTCAGTGCGTAAATTAAAAAATATATTTCAAATCCATGCCAAAGTATTGAATTGGGGGGGGGGGGGTTGCACTGGTTTCTGCATAAAACTGATTTTTCTGTATCTAATTATGATTACTTTTCCATAGCAGGCCCCTTTGGCTCAACCAGAATCCCCCACAGCTTCAGCTGGGGAAGATGTGCAGTCTCTGGCTGACTCAATGGACTCGGACCGAGATTCCATCTGTAGTAATTCCAATGGCAATAATGGCAAAAACAGTAAAGAAAAAGAGAAGGACAAACAAAGGAAAGATAAAGACAAAACCAGGACGGATTCAGTTGCCAATAAAATAGGAAGCCTCAGTAAAACCCTGGGAATTAAACTGAAAAAGAACATGGGTGGTCTTGGAGGCCTGGTGCACGGCAAAATGAGCAGAGCCAATTCAGGGAATGGAAAAAACGGTGACACGGTAGAGAAAGTCAAAGAGAAGAAGTCTAAGTCTCGGAAAGGGAGCAAAGAGGAGTCTGGCCAGTCTGCGAGCACGTCTCCGTCTGAAAAGACCACCCCTTCTCCGACTGACAGAGCCAGCAGCTCGCCCATTGACAAGGGGAACACTAAGCCCTTCTCTGACAAGCAGGCTGACCCATGGAAGTACAGCACCGACGTGAAACTCAGCCTAAATATTTTGAGAGCTGCCATGCAAGGTGAACGAAAGTTTATTTTTGCTGGCCTTCTTTTGACCAGTCACAGGCACCAGTTCCACGAGGAGATGATTGGCTATTACCTGACCAGCGCCCAGGAGCGTTTCAACGCAGAACAGGAACAGAAAAGAAAGGACACCGAGAAAAAGGCTGCACTCAATGGCTCCTCCAGTAGGAAACTGGAGCCAGAAGCATATTCAAAAGAAAAATTAGAACCATCTCCTCAGGATAGGGCATCACCCGTCTTGCCTCAAAGCCATACAACTCAACTGGTTTTAAAGTTTAAAGATCGCACTAGTCCCACTCCCGGGTCCTTCTCCTCACCCAGTAACAGTGCCAAGAGGAGTGGCCCCATCCCAGTCTCTGCCCACTATAGCCATACTCCCCCCGTTCAAAGGCAAAGTGTCATCCATTTGCATGACGTCAACTCCAAGCCATCGAGCTTCCAAGACGACACCTACAAGCCAGTGGTGGGCACCCTGAAAACCTGTGCCACGTACCCCCAGCAGAACAGATCGCTGTCCTCGCAGAGCTACAGCCCGGCCCGGCTCTCGGGGATCCGCACGGTGAACACGGTGGAGTCGCTGAGCTATGCCATGCCCACCGAACACAAGTCCCAGACATACACCAATGGGTTCAACACTGGGGACATCAGAGACTGCTTGGAATACGCTGACGAGGACGCCCCTCAGACCTGGTTGAACAGCGACAAAAACCAAGGCAGAAGCACAGTTTGCCCAATCTATTCCACCCAGCAGAACCGCTGCAAGAAGGAGAACTGTTCCTTTTACGGTCGTCCTGAGACTGACAATTACTGTTCCTACTGCTACAAGGAGGAGTTAAAGCGCAGGGAGAGGGACAGCAAGGGACACAGGCATTGAGGATCCTTCCTGACTACTTAGTTTTACCATTTTCTTACTTACAAAGTAAACAGTGTTGGATTGCAGTAAAAGGAACCCTTAAAAAAAGAATAAAGGATTGATGAGTCAATAGTGTCTAGCTTTTCGCTTTTCCGGGGCAATGAGGAAATAATAGGATTAATTTATCATAAAAAAAATATTATTTTCCATTTTGTCAGTGTCTTTTTTACATATACTGGTAAGCTGAAGGGTTGTTTACTCCTTTGTCAGTGCTGTGTATATGTTTGGTCAAAAATTTCCTAATGGTGCCTGAATTTACACTGACATCACTCAGGTAGTAGAATGAGAGGGGAAGGTCGTAATAGCAGAGACGTGTTGTTGTGGTGGGGTAGTGTCTGCCTTGCAGACCTTTGAAATGATAGAGCTATTGTGAGAGCGTTTTTTTCCTCAGTAAACCCTAAATTTTTCATAGCCTTTGTTTTCAGGAGGGTAGTGATTTTGCATCCTGCGTATTTTTAACCTGGCAGCAGATTGCACTGCTACTCGTGTTTGTAGTTCCTTCAGTCTGAAACGGAGGGATTCTGGAAAAAGGGGAGTGAAAGGTCTGCATTCGTGAGGGCTGTAGCTCTTCCTGATTTTAAGTTCTTACCAATTATTTCTATATTTCCTTAAAAAAAAATAAGGTAGATTTGAGCCACTTTTGTTTGCACTGAATTTTTAAGCAGGTTTTATAAAAGCATTCATTATGACTTTCAAGAGGTCTTGTCCCCAAACCCCCACGTAGTACAGTTTTGCGGCACTTGAATTTCAAAAATATTTTCCTTGCTGTTGAAATGCAGAGAAATATTGAAATAAAATTAAAATACAAAAATTTTATTAGGTTTGGAAGATTTGATGACCAGTAGGAAATTCAGGATCGTTTCAGATCTGAACGAACTGCTTGTCAAAACAAATGTAATGCATCGATTTATTCCCTTCGCTGGTGCATGAACCTAATCATTATTTGTTTATTCGTTTCTCGACATTATTGAGTGATCATTGTTGCCAGCCTAACTACTTGAGCCTTTCTCGGAGACTGTTGGCTCCCCCTGTTCCCGGTGCTCCCCAGGAGGGTCCCAGCTGGCTGGGGATCCCTCCAGCAGGAAGGGCAGCTCCCAGCACTCTTTGCACAAACCTGATACCCAAATGTGTACTGAAGGATTTGCAATACTTGTGAAATGCAGCTTTGCTCACAGAAACGTTTCTGCACAGCAGCTCCTGCAGATGGGGGTGAAGGAGAGGAATGACACGAGGTGGTTTTCTTGCTGATGGTCCTGGCTGTTTCTGCTCCCCTCCACCGTCGATGGCACGACGTGGTGCCGGAGCTCTCTGGTGTTGGTGCACTCTAACAGTGGCTCATTTACTCTCTGCTTACCAATGGGGCTTTTTGAAGAGCTCATTTCCCACCAGCAGCTGAGGGGCTGCCTTCAGGACTTGCTCTGCCACCCAAAGGGGCAGAACAGGAGTTCTGCCTTCCTCACTATGGAATAGCATTTTCTGGCCCTCACAGGAAAAATTCTTTGGCAAAGATGGTTGTTTCTGGTTCTTTTTCTGCTGTACCCCAGTTTTTACTCTTGTCATGGGTGGCACCATTTCACTTGAGTACAGTTAGTG
Source organism: Dendrocincla tyrannina (assembly GCA_035047865.1). Lineage (NCBI taxonomy): Eukaryota > Metazoa > Chordata > Aves > Passeriformes > Dendrocolaptidae > Dendrocincla > Dendrocincla tyrannina. The sequence goes on along the minus strand of JAWWMP010000018.1, from coordinate 16,020,942 downwards.
CTGATTAACCCTGAAACCAAGCCTAAAGTCAGCTGTGAAACAAGATGCACCAATTCCCCCTGCTGTGTGCTGGCTTGGAGGAAAAGCACATGAGTTTTTTCTGATGTGCCACTGAAACTGGTGGAACTGAGCACATGCTTAAAATTGACCGTATTTTTAGGTTTCCTGCTGAATGGGAGGTTTCAAAATAAGTCCTTTAACCACTGCTAAAAAGCGAGGGTCTTTGCCACATTAGCTGTTCCATGAACCCAGACCTGTACTTCACATTCCTTGCTGTATTCTGAGCATATGCTGAGTCTTACTGAACTTGCCTTCCTTCCTAAAAGGGAAATACTGGTGTGTGTTAAAGCTCCCTGTGACTTCTGTCCCCAAGGTAAGCAGTTCTAAATCCCTGTCTCCAGCTGCATGCCCTGCTAAGCAGTGTCCTAGCTTGGTTTGCTAATTGTCAAAGAAACTGGGATTGTAGATTGTGCTAAACTAGCCAGATCATGGTAAAATAAGTCAAATATTATCCTTGATTGTTTTTGCTGCTGAGACAGAGAGAGGTGGCAGGATAAAACTTCACAAACCCCAGAAATATTTAAGAATTCTTAGGGCATTAGAGTAGGAGTAGCATTTGATACTCTGAGAATCACTTCTGTGTAAAGTTGTGCTTAAGAAATCTTATCTGAGCAGCAAACCATGCCAGCCCATGTATTTAAATGAGTTATATCCTTTCCGAATGAGGAAAAAAGTAACAGCACATATGTAAGAATAAGCAATTACCATGAGAATTTGCCATTTCCTTGTTTCAATAGTATGATTTTAGAATTTCCTGCTCACAAAAGAAAGGGATTGACAACTGGTCAGCATGTGGATAAAGGACACTGCTCTAAATTATTGAATAGGTCGTACCTGTATGTTGGATTGTTTGGAAAAATTAATTGGCCTTCTGAGTAATAACAGGCTTGTCTGTAGGGGATACCAAACTTGAGTGTTCCTTGTCATCATCCTTGGGACACTCAGATATTTCCAGAAATATTTACCACTACTGGACAGCTCATTTTAAAATACCTATTGTATGAAATGCTGACAGGACACTTTTTAGTTGTGCCTGGTTCCTCAGAATCCTTTTCTTGGAATATCTTTGAATAATTTTCCAATTGCTGTTTTCTTTTAGAACTCTCTTCAAAGATCCTACAATTCTCTTGTCCCTCAACATCAGCAGTTGAGAAGAAGTTGCAGGCCTACAATGCCAGTTAAGATCTGCCCCTAATTTCCTGGTAGTTCTCCTTTTTTCCTGGATAAGTAAGACCGGGCGGGCGAGGTTTCTTATTTTATTTCTGAGCTATTTGTGGCAGTTTTCTGCACGGTGCCACAGCTGGCGTTACACAGTCCAACATGCAGGAGCGGTGCCTCCTCCTGGAGGAGTGTTTGTCCATTAAAGGGAGTCTCCGGCTATAAAGGGAAGATTTCTCCCTGTTTTTCTCGAGAGAACTCCCAGTTGCTCATGAGTTGCATTCACGAGCACGGAGAGCAGCCGTGTCTTTGCTCAGCGAGGTGTGTGTTTCAGTCGCACTACGTGCCGTCCTTTGGCTGGGCTTTCAGTTCATTTCTCCTGACAATTGAAGGTACAGTCCTTTCCTGTGCCTGGCCTGCCCTCTCTGTCCCTGCAGAGCTCCCTCCTAGTCCCAGCTGTGCAGGACTCAGGGCTGGGTTGGGGGACCCCCCTTGTTTCCCTCTTAACTCAAGGGACTGCAATACACACATAGATTTTTGCAAATGAATGTGCTTCCCCCCTCCCCCGTTCTCCTGGATAGGGATTCAACATTTCGCACTGTTGTCCAGATTTCAGAAGTACAGACTAAATGCTGGGGAGGTTACACCTTCCCAGAATAGATCCAAACTCACCAGGAGATGTTTAGGTTGGATGGAGGAAGCTGGAATTCCTTTAACGTGTGAATGTGCAATTTTTCTAATGTAAAAAAGGCTTAACACTATTATGCAATTCTTTTAGTTTGTTCATGAACTCTGATACAAAGGTCTGTAAGAGAGGATGCCTGTGACACATAATGGGTTTCAGTCACACTTTATATTAAAGTTCCATTTAAAATGCTTTATAAGGAGTTAATAAACCATTGCTAGACTTTACAGGTGTATTTTCAGAGGTGGCTCTCAGCTGCAGTGTATGGAAAACAAGCAGCTCTTTCAGAAGAAAGTTTTGTAGATTATAAAAAGTACCTCCAGATATTTTGGATTTTAAAACAATTGATTAACTTTTTGCTCTATAAATGCAATGGAAATATTGTCCCCGATTTCTTTAGCAATTAGTTGCTTCTTCCTAAGTCAGAGAGAACATTAAGGGCATCAGTGAAGGAAAGATGCTTTACTTGAAAAGTTTTGTGTTGCTTGTTTCCTAAGAGGTCCAAATAGGCCAAGCTCAGAGTCACCGGTGGTGGAGCTGAACTCTGCTGGTGAGAGCAGGGTGGGTGCAGCAGGGACACGTCTGGGGCAGGGCAGGGCCATGCCAGGGGCATCAGGGGCATGGGCAGGGGCATGGGCAGGGGCATCAGGGGCATGGCCAGGGGCATCAGGGGCATCAGGGGCATGGGCAGGGCCATGGTCAGGGGCATCAGGGGCATCAGGGGCATGGCCAGGGCCATGGTCAGGGTCATCAGGGGCATCAGGGGCATGGCCAGGGCCATGGTCAGGGGCATGGTCAGGGGCATCAGGGCATGGTCAGGGCCATGGCCAGGGGCATCTGGGGCATCAGGGCATCTGCTCCTCGGGTGATGCGTGTGTGGATATCAGAAAATGCACAGCACAGATCTGACAAAATACTGCCCTCCAACTCTCCAGTTCTGCAAACACTTCCACTGGTGCTCAACTTCACCCCCCTGGACAGTCTCCCTGGCAGCAAGGAGGCTGCTGATTTCCAGAAGCTTCCAGAGAGGGTTAAGGAAAAGCAGGAGTGTCTTTATCAAGCCTGAGCCCTTAGGCAGTGTTTGTTCCTGATGTGACTCTGCCAAGCAGGGAATCCATGAGAACTTTGCTGAGCAGCAGAAGGAAGCCTTCAGCCTCTTGGGGCTCAATCTGCTGTCCCCCAAAACCTGGGGGCAGAATTCCATCCGTAGTGGGGGCCTTAAATCAGGTGCTTCATCAACATGGGAAATACTTGCTGGACGTGGAAGTCGAGTCTGAGCTCTGGAGGGAGTGGGGTCTCCCTAACACTGCGGGGGTTTTGCAGAGGTGAAACCCCACAGGCTCAGAGAAACCCCAGGAGTCTCAAGGCAACCCAGGTCCAGAGCAGCCAAATACCTGATGCTGACTGTAGGTGGCTTTGCAGCTCGGTGTCCTTGAAGTCTCTGTCAGTGTATTCCAGAGTATTTGTTTTAGGGAATGGCAGCGTCCGTGGAGGATCACCAAACATGTAGGGCATAAAGTGAAATGATTTCAGTGACAGACACTCGTACCTATTTTAATTTGCACATGGATTTCCAGTGTATATGGTTCAAATATTATATTGTGAAAAACGAGAGGAAAACAACACAAAGGTGTTTGTAAGTATGTTCTATTTGTAGACTCAAGGCTGTATTATGTTGGAATTTTACAAGCCAAGTTTAAATTGTAATATAGAAATTATTTTTATATTATTTTCAAAATATGCTACAGAGCAATATTTTGCGCCTTTATTATAAACAGGGTCATCATTTTAGTCGGTTACTTTGAGAACTGCTGGTAGAAATTAACCGTGACAAGGAAGCTTTGTACATGTACTTGTTGTTTCTAACTGCTGTCTGTTGTGCACGTCTGTACCTAATGTGAGTTGAATATACAAATTTTTCTTAATTGAAAAGCTTTAAATTTTTCTTTATATATTTTGGTACAACACTACTCCTCCCTATTTAATGCCACTCTTCCTTCCAGTCCCTAGCAATAGCCACTTTTATAAGCAGCTTCGGAATAAACATTCATCTAAAAAAATTTCCTTACCAAATGAACCATTTCTGTGCAGATATTGATTGACTTGGGACATTCATAATCCACCCTGAACCCACTGGAGTAGGATTAGTTTGCTTTTTTTAAAAAAAAAAAACCAAAACCAACAGAATCAGAGATTTATTATTCCTTCAGAGTGAAAATCAAGAGTGAATAACGTGTGCAATCATTTAGCACGTGTGGGAAGAAAATCACTCTAGACCATAGAAATGGAATCACTAATTGGCAGACACGTTGTGTCTGAATATATCTCGAAGATGCATTCGCTTCTTGCAGATGGAAGTGTTCAGATTTGATTTCTTTCTCATTCTTTGGACTGTACATATCAATTCCTGAAGAACTGTGCAAAAAAAGACATCAAACTGTGTCGTTTTTAAAATTCCCTAACTTCTGTGGTTTAGTGTGTTGGAATGAAGGTCCGTCCTGCAACCAAGCTTGTCCAGTCTGGATGCCCAATGCTGATCCTGCATCTGGGCTTGGCCTGGCAGAGCCTGGGTTGAGGATGCACTGAGCATCAGTCTCGGGGGGAGGAAAGGCTCGCTCTCAGCTTCAGAAAATGGGGTGGGTGTTAGTCCAGCACATATTCAGGGCTTGGCTTTATTAACACTCTGCTCTTCAGTCAAGGGAATTTACATTTTCTCCTTAGTGATTTTCCACGTATGAATAAATAATTGGGCTTATTGATAAAGTGATTGTTTGAGTATGGAGAGACTTGCCTTGTACCAAAACACCGTATACTTGTTTAGCTTGTTTAATGGGACTCGTGTATTCCCCTGGCTGGGGGGGATATAAGACCTTATCTTTTCTTGGATATCCTGACCCCATAGCTTTGCTCGACTGGGATTTTTCCTCTCAAGTGAATGTGCTGTTCTAATGTCTGTTTTATCTCCCGTTGCCTGAATGCATGTACTGTATCAAGAGAATTGAAATGGCTGATGCACATTTGCACTCTGGAACAGGCAATATGAGTAAGGGCCACCATGTTCCAAACAGCCTTAAAATGATGACTCTCTGGGGCCTGAGAGTCACTTCCCTGGGTGCAGCCTCTGTCCCCCCTCCTCATTTCCCCATGGCTGTAAACCCCTCAAGCCTGCTCTAGTCTGGGGACACTTATTTGTCCGAATAAGCCCCAATCTTAACAGAAAATTTTCTTTAAAAAGTTGTGATTCTTTGATAGGTGTCAGCGTGTCAGGAAGCCTTATTCCAAAGAGGAGATGGAGTGAAAACAGAGAGAGAATGGTATCTTGGGGGGTAACCAGGGCACCAACATCCTGAAAAGAGGGAAAATAGTTCAGATGTATCAAAACCTCTTTCCTGTAAAGACTATAAGTCTTGTCGATCTTCCTTTTCTGGGAAAACAGAGGAATGTTCTGCCATTCGTCTCTGCATCGAATGTACCCTCTTACCGTGTTGCAGAGGTTTGCTATTGGGGAAGAAGGGAGTAAAGGAAGTTTTCTTCCCTTTTTAAACAAAGAAAATTCTAGTGGCAAAATTATCTGAGATTGCAAAATACAGGATCCAGTGCTGAAACTAAACAGTGCCTAACTCCAGTGTGTGCTGTGTCTTTCGTCTGCGTTTGGCCCCTTTCAAATCTCATCCCTTTTAACAAAATAAATAAAAAAAACCCCAACAAAACAAAAGGGAATGGGGGAAGTGTAAAGATTAAACTTGGATGTTAGTGTAGTGACCCAGTTCTTCCTTTTTTCATATGCAAAATTAGTATTAACCTGAAAATGGAATTGCCCTTTCCCTCTTGGGCAAGCTGAGAGACAAAAGCCACCTTTATGGGTAAATTCCAAATAACTGCTTTGCCACAGACTAAAGTCAGAACCCCTTGGTGCAGAAACTTTGCCTGATGAAGGCTGACAGTATGCTGGGAGCCTGAGAACCACGGCCACCCACCCTGGCCAGAACAGCACCTCTGGGCACTCTTGCCTTTCAAACAGATGCATTCTGGCCGTGGTGTCTGAGCAGTGTCTTTGCAGTAAAGGTGCCCTGGGCAGTATCTTTGTAGTAAAGGTGATGTGGAACACTGCCTTGTTGCCACTGGCCTCCAGGTTTAAGTAACACTAAGCCTCTTGCCCATGCTTTTGGCTCAGCTGTGCAGGAGATCAGCAGCAGAACGTGGCAGCCCCTTCAGGGGGGCTGGCAATGCGGTGTGAATTGAACCCCAGCCGTGGGGGCGTCACGGGGCGCTCTCGTCTCTCAGCTCTGCAAATTAGGTGCACTTTTAACACTACCAGGAATGCAGCAATGGCTTTCTTGTTTCTTTGCTCAATATTCCGAGTACTGTAAATCCAGCCTCTGTATGATGCACGTGGGGGGTGTGCAGTACCAAAATGCTTCTCCCCCCGAGCCGCGGAGAGCGCTTTGCGTGCACATCGTGCTGGGCTCTGCTCGGTCACCAGGACCAAGGAGAACAAACAGCATTTCAGCCGAGACTAAATAATGGATAAAATCAGCCACACAGACCCAACCAGGGCATTCTGGGCCAGCTTGGCCAGCTTTGCATAAAACTCTCTCCCAAGGATCTAGATGAGGTTTGCGCTCCTTCCTGGGAAGGAGCAATTCCCTCTGTGTCCTTTCCAAGCCCACTGCTCTTAGCCTGCTAATTCCTGCTGCATTTGGGATGTGCCAGGCTTAGCACTGCAGCCAGGAGGCAGCTTCTCAAATCTGCATAGAGCTCTTCATTTCGGAATCCATCTGGAGTTTTACTTTTCATTCAATTTTAAGACATAAAATACTGTTATAAATTTTCATAATGCCTTGAAGTTGCCTCTTGTGGGGCTGAAAGACTTTTGTTCTCCTTGGAAGGCCTTGCTCTTCCTCACTGGTTCTTGTGACTAACATTTTTCTACGAAAGAAGGTGAATGAAACATTGAAAATGTCAATGCTGTTTACACGTGTTTCTGCCCCTGGGCACTCTGTGTTGTTAAAGCCCAATGCCTCTCAGGTATGGGCAAACCTCGAAGGACAGCCTGAGGTATTCGATACAAAAGGGTCTGGGGTGAATTTGTCATAACTTTACTATTGCTATTGTATAATATGCCCCCCAAAATTGTTTGTGCATCTTTCTTGCTATTGCTAACATTTTTATGTTCATCTTCTAGTTTCTTAGACAAATTCTAAAGCTCCCTGTCCTTAAAGCCTGTGGTAGGTTTTGCAATAAAGAAGCTTTGGCTTTCTCAGTTCAGTTTGCTCATAGAGTGGATTGTCTCCCCAGACGAGAATTAAAGTAACTCAAATGTCCCACTCTTGGTCTAGAGTTCATTTGCTCATTAACTGAGGATCTCTGTTCAATTATAACCAAAGCTAATTCTATAAAGTTTGAAATACCAGAACAGGTAATGTGACTCGTTCTAATAACCTGGCAAACTCGGCATTTTTTAACCCATAGAAATGTACAATAAACTATTTGTACTTGAAGTCTGTATTCCAAAGAAAGATCGTAGTTGGCTCTCACTGGGGCTTAAGGAAATGCTAATAAGGAATAAAGTAAGTCTCACTGATTTTCGTTGGCCAAGAATTCAAATTCTTGGTCGTCTTACCACCCTTCTTATTTTTCAGAGTCTGAGTTTCTTTTTGTCTTCTATAAATTTATACTCTCTTAGCAAAGATTGATTTAGAACTTCAATAAACAATATAATAGTTATTACAGACATCTATTTAAAGCTAAAATGACTTTTCAGGTTTCTTCTTTGACCATTTTCGTGCAAAACTTTTATCCCATATGAAAGGAGTGAACTTCTCTTTTCCCATTCCGCTCCCTATTCCTAATTTCAAGACATGATTTGTTGCAGTTCCTTTCATCTGCAAAGAAAACAGTTGATCATGTTTAAGCTGACTGCCATATCCTTTAAATCCATTGTCCAAAAGAAACAGGAACATTAATTAACATTAAAGGATAATGAGCATCTTTTTGTTGTGAAAACTGTGAGTTCCTGAGAACCTTTTCTACATGCTGTTGTCATTCAAATTCAATTTAAATGTCATTTTTAATCTGATCCGTACTTTGACAAAGATGATGTGTAAGAGCTGTTTTTAGCAGTTGGATTGTTACTTTGTAAAGTATTAAAGCACTAAACTGATTTTTGCAATAGGTAGAAAAACTTGCTTTTGTTTTGAAAACCTTCCAGTATAACTGTCGCACTTTTTATAGCAGAACTGTATTTAATTTCTTTCTTTTATGAAAGATTACTCCAAGTAACTGATAGCTCTGTAATCTGTGTGAATTGGCTTCTCCATTCTTTGAAACTGAGAGAAGCCATAATGCCTATTCAATAAAATGAACTTATTTCTAAAGGATCTGTTTGGTGGAGGTTTGTGTGTGCTCTCCGTGTGCCCTCCCCGTGCGCTGCTGCAGCCGAGGGGAGCAGGGGGCACCCCAAAACCCGGGGCTCAGCTGGCTCAGCACAGCCCCGTGTCCTGCTGCTGGGAGATTGGGGCACTCTGGGGACCTGAGGCAGGAGCCCGGAGTGAGGCAGTGCCTGCCCAGCCTCTGCTCTCACAGTTCCCAGCTCCTGGGCTCCAAAGCACAGCAGCCCCTGTGCCCTCTCGTGGGGCCATCCCTCACCTTCCCTCCCGGGCTGAGCAGGTCGTGCCTTCCCAGCCTCCTGCAAAGGCACATTTCCAGTCCCTGTAATACAATATTTGGCATGCCTGTGCTTGAAGGCTCCACCAGCCTTTTACCACCTCCCTCAGTCTGTAGAGACGTGAGTTCGACTGAAAGCTTCCTTTGGAACACACTTCAGCTTCAGCCAGGGGGAACACAGGCAGGGTCTGCTGCAGGCTGGACTAGACCTGCTGAAATAGTCTCATTCTGGATAGGAACTGGTAGTGTCTGCATTTGAGCACCAGTTTATTTCTGAGGGGAAATGATTGTATATTTATTCACAAAGATGTCTTTAGTCTTTCTATCCATAAGATGCAGAAGGAGCTGTCGTTCAGCTGCTCTGAGCAAGTGTTTGTTGGAGTCCCTGGCTCCTGAGCTCGAGTCCTCCCTCTGCTGATGGAGGTGAGTGCACCTCTGGTGAGTAGAGATAGCCAAGGCATTTTTTCCCCAAAATGACTGAGTTAATTTTGGTGTATTCAACACACTTGGTTTGGTTGTACCCAATTTCCCGAGCAATCCAGGTTACTCTGCATTGGCATCCAATCATTTAATCTCCTAATGGTATTAACAATTCTTTTAAACACTTCCCCCTGGTGATTGATAAAACAATTAGTTAGTGTAGGGCTGGCCCTCTCTTGAGACAGTAGAGTGGTGATTAATTATTTATCAGTTAAACTTCTAATCTTTTCAAGTAATCTAAAAGGGTTTGAAAGGGCCTATTTTCATAACATAATCCTGGATTCTTTTAATTTTGTCCTTCCATTCTTGATTCAATTTCCATATGAACCATTTTATTGTTGTGCCTTTGTTCACAAAGCATGTTTATTTTCAAAAATTGCTGTTTGACATCATCTTGAATTTGAAGGGGAGATGAATCACATAATAAAGTAGAGTGGGGAGGGAGATGAAGAGTCTTTGAACACGTCTACCTGTTCTGCAGATCTCACAGGTTTCGGTATCCTAAGCCAACCTGCCACCAGGATTTCCCTTCTTCCTGGTGCAAACCTACTGTACCCACAGACAGAAGAGAAGCTCAGGGTCAGCAGAGGTTATGGACTTGCTCCAATCTGATCCTTTGCTGGAGTTTTCTTACTGACATGACTAGTTTCTAGCAATATGGCTCTTGAATATAAGCACATTAACCTCATTGGCCTGGCTGATTGATATTGGAGCTATTTGACCTTTATGGCAGTGGTAGGTGAAATCATTCTTGTGTGATCCTTTTATATTGATTTATAGACCACAGTCATGCAAATCGTCCAATATGATGAGATTCCTGAATCCTTCTAGATCTCTAACAAATCCAAGAGGGTTTCAGGAAAACAGAGAGCAGACCTGCCTGCCAAATTTACCTTCAAGAAACACTTTGAGACTTCCCCTGGGGGAAGGACAGGAAAGCCACATAAGGCCTGGCTTGTTGAAATCCAGCCTTGGCTGCTCCCCCTGCTTGGCTTCCTGGCCAGGACTGCGATTCCCTCCCTTGGTTTGCAGGTTTGTTCTCTTCTCCCAGAACTGCCACGGGTGAGTGTCCTGTCGGTGCAGAAGTTTGGAGAGGAGCATTTCAGTTCCTGCTGCTCGTGCCCCCTCTCTTCATGGTGTTTGCAGGAGGACAGGCAGTGTCTGTACGTGGTGACTCCCCGTGGCTCTCTTGGGGCAGCTCCTGCTCTGCTGCCTTGCCCCCTGCCCCAAGGGGCCAGGTCCCCCCGTCCTGCCAGGGCTGGGTCACAGAGCCCTGCAGAGAGCACTGCTGCCAGGTGCCCTTCGTAAGGGCACACGGAGAAAACACGGCTCAGTAACAGGAAAGGGAAATGCAGCCCCATCTGCAGAGTGCTGGCAAAGAGGAATTCTCCCACACTGGCAGCTTTGTCCTAAGTGATTCTAATTTTCTTTTGTGGCATATTTTTTTGCTCACCAAACTACCTAGTATTTATAGCTGATTCCTGGTAACTTCAAAATCCTATCCAAAAACTTACATCATTTACGCCCAATGTTGTCATCTTTGCTACAGGAAAGGGTTTTTTTTCCTAAATTTTCATTTGTTTGATTCCTATCCAGATGGCTCAATAAAACTCCATCTGTAACTAGAAAATATTTCTAAAAAGCAGTGAATTTTGGAGCCTCCATGTGAGTCAGATTTCTAAACTTTGCCCTTTATAAGACCAGTGAATTCCAAGAAAGGTTCCTGACTGGGTAAACGTCACCCCCAGAACTAGAGAGCAGCTCTGTAATCAAAACTGTTGAAACCCATATAATATATTTGGGATACCTGACTGGATTTTCTCTTGAAAACAAAAAGGTTTTACCAAATGAAGCAGATGTAAGTACAGGGTTGATTTGACATTACAGAGTTGTGCTCTACATCCCGTGGTCTCCTTAGCTAAATCTGTGCATCACTCTGAGCTGTCACCACACTTTAAAGTCTCACTACTTGTAACAGAAGTGCCATGTTTGTCTTGATGTAACCACATTTACAAGTGCATTTCAAAGATCAAATTGAGTATCTCTCCCAAAACTCCACCCAACTTGGATACCTTGCTGAAATCAAGCTGTTTATACCGTTAACTCAGAGGAAGCAAAATGAAAGGAGTTCAAGGCACCTCACATTGCCAAAAAACTCAGAGGCAGAGCCAGTACAAGCCATGTGGGAAAAATTGAGTTTCTCTTCCCTGTTGCAGGGGCTGACTGTCCCTAGTCTAATTTCAGGGTGCATCAGAAACGGTGGCCATGGAATTGCACCACTGAAAAGCATCTGTATCACAGTTCCCCAGATCAGGCCCATACTGTGAGTGGGGAGGGATGAGGGAGACTTTGAGGAGAAAGCAGAGTTAGGGGGCTACATTGGGACCTGATAATAATGGTTTACAAGACTGCTAAACAGCTAATCTAAACTCACAAAGTGCTGTGAATCTAAGACAAAAAAATGAACAAAAATGTTCTTATTATTCCTGTGACCACAGGATTTGCTCAAATGTTTAGGTATGTGCAGCATAAGAACTGAGAGAAATCTTATTGCTGAAGCGAAGGCCAAGGCACCTGAGCTCCTTGGGCTGGAAAGGTTCCTAAAGGATTCCTGCCCTCCCCCTGTTGTGCCCCATTTTATGCTTGCAAAAGAGTTTTTCTGCACAGAAAATCATTAAGTGACATGTTCACTCAAGGAGGCCACAGACCCACCTGAGCAGAGAAGCCAGCTGTCTCAGTGCTGTGCAGAGCTGTGCTGGGTTTACCTTCTCCATTCTGCAGCAAATCACCTTCAGGATGCCTGCAAAGGCCCAGACTGTTGGGGAGACTGGAATGGCAGGACAGCACACCCGGGGAACCACACCTCTTCCACAAGCTTGAACAGCATGGTACAGGCAGGTTCTTTAGAAATGTGAAATACCACACCTTCGACCTCATCTGCCAATTGTAGCAAAGAACCTTGACGGTTTGAGTAGGAAGGGGATGGAGCAAACAGCAGTGGCTGGTGTGGGACCCAGCTATAAATGCATTTTAATTAGGAAGGTGTGAGTATGCTGACCGTGGGCAGACCACAGAAAGCTGCCCACCCTGTGTAAGATGGGTGGCAGCAGCAAGGCTGCTTTTTGGCACGGTTACAGAGGGAGCAGGCTCCAGCCCAGCCCCAGGAGTCTGGTGTTGAACCTCCCCGGTGGTCCCTCCTGCCCGCCCAGGATGCCCCAGATCAAAGCCCTGCTCCCAGGGCAGGGGCTGTGCCAGCTGTCCCCATCCCTGCCCTGCCCCGCTGGCCCTTGGGGGACAGCCACCCCAGGAGGGGGACAGTGCCCCTGCCCTGCTGGCAGCTCGGGCAGGGACACCTTCACTGCTCCCCTTTTATGTGCAGCTTCTGGTGCCTGGGGGTCTGGACGTGCTGGTAAGCACAATGCAAGAGTCCTGGGGGGTTGAGGCCAATTGTCCTGCTGACACAATCAGGAGGAGTTTCAATTCCTCTGCTCTAGAGCTGAACTTGATTTGAGGTACAAAACATTAGTTAGTAAGTGATGGGGACACACATCTATCTCCTTTTGCAGAACTCATGGGTAATGTTCTCCATCGTGTTCACATCATTTGTATGAACAGAGGAGTCCTGAGTTTAATTTGGTATCATAGTCTGTTGTAAAATCTGTTCTTGACTTCTTGCTTCTGCACAGTATTCCAGATCACCACAAAACTGGCAGATGTGCAGTCTAGAGGATTTTAAATGTTGGCAGAAGGTTTATGTAAAAAATATTGCTTTTGCTCCTTAAAGAAAGTTTTTTAACTTTACAAAGAAAAAGGGAAGTTGTTTCCATACATGAACTCAAAATATGGTTATGTGACTACATAAAGCAACCAACTACTCCTTGGCTTTTCCAGCACAGCTCCATGGCCCTTTCCTTCTGAAAAGCTAACACATTACTTGTGCTGGTAATTTTCCTGAATTTCTGCGTTCTAGATGGGTTTGAATATAGTAACACCACTTTCCAGAAGGCAAGCTAGTGTTATAGATGTGCCATTAGAACCAAAGCATTTGTAGGGTTGAGAGTGGGACAATGCCTGAAGGAAGGGAGCTCTAAGGCAGGGATGTGCCTACAGACAGTGCCAGCTCTGGCACAGCACCCACAGGTTTTCTGGGGAGCACAGAGGGGCTGAGGAGAGGAGCAGTGGCTGTGTCAGCTCCACAGCTGTGTCCCTGTGCAGGGCACACAGACCTCTGGCAGTGGCTGCTCTTGGGGCACTGGCAGCTGAGAGCTGGATGCACTCACTGAGCTCATTTCCCACGAGGCAATTGGATCTCTTGCTGTCCCGATGGCCTGTGAGTTATTTGCTGGCCTCTGGCTTGGATTTGGACAGTCAGGACTCAGGCTGTGGATCTTTATAACTGATAAACCCCTCCTGCAGCCAGTCTGCTTTGCCTTTGGCTTCTGTTCTTCAAACAGGGCCTCTGGCTTTTTGAGGAAATTATCAGAGAAGTGAGGAGCTCATTCGTGGTGGCATAAATATCTCATGCATCTGGCTTTCTAAGATTTGTGGATGACCCTGCTGTCATATTTTACTATCAAAAATAACTGAAAGCAAATTAAAGATATAAATGCTTCAGTATCACTTTTACTGTATAGTGCTTCCTATCATAAAATGTGGTCAGCACCAAGTAGCTGAAATGCTCCTTGCCCTGGCACATGTGAAAATCTTTTTTAAAATTAGAAATATTGTTCATTAGAAAAGACACTCTGTAGCATACCCTCATTCTTCCAATTGTTATAGCTATTCAGGGAAGATGACATTTACCTCCCTGGGCTTAAAAATAAACAGATCCTCATCCAGCAGGTTTGCAAAGAGGTTTTGTGTAATTACAGACACAGGGCAAGTGTTTATCAGGCAGGAAAGGCGTGATTAAGAATTATACTGAATAATTCCCAGGGATTTCTTTCCAGCCCTTCCCAGACCAGAGTCATGCTTAGAGGAAATGGTAGTTTTAAATTAAAATTATAATTTTTGCATGCTGCTCCCCAAAGCAACCCTTTTTAGAGGCACCTGAAAGGGAGGTGGCACTTCAGACATTGCCTGCTGCCCCCTGACATGTCCCACTCATGGTGGGTGTCCCACAAATGCTCCCTGTGCTCTCAGGAATTCACAGGCTGAGGGGACCCTGCAGCACAGAGATGGGGGGTGGCAGGGAATGCAGCTGGCAGGGAGGTTGCAGGAGGAGCCAGAGGGTTTTCCTGGGAGGAGGGCAGAGACACCACTCGTGTCTGTGTGGACTGCACAAAATGCTGAGCAGGTGAGCAAGGAGACCCTGCCCTGAAGCATTCGCTGTTTGGAGGGAGGTGGGATCTGAACACATGAACAGCAAGGGACTAAGGAAAGGATTTTTTTCTTCCAGGGGCAGTGGTAACATGAATACTCATTGAAGACTTTGTTGTGAGGCTGAGGGATGTGAATCTGAACCACTGCTATCAGTAAAATAGCAGAATTTTGAAAGCATTCCACACGCTGTCCATCGTATTTCATCCCCTGTATCCAAGAGGGTTTTTTTTTTTCTAAGAACCTTCCATCTTAGTTCATCAAACCAAGGTTCTGATCTTGTAATAGCCCTGCACTTCAGGCAGATTATTTTCAGGACCTGGGGAGGGTGCTACATAACTTGGCTGTGATCATTTTCTTGCTGTGCCACTTCATGCACTGGCCTGGGCATGTTCTGGAGGTGGGAGCTGGCCCCTCCCAGAGCCAGATCACAGCACCCAGAGGAGCTGGAGCCTGAGCACGGAGCCCAGCTGTGGTTTAAAGTGTGCCCCTACTCCTACTTCACAGCAGTTCAGTGGTGAAGCCCTGTTTCTTGAAATGCCTCCCCTCTCTTAGCAAACACAACATAACATGCAATTTTTATGGTGACTTGTAGCATATTTTTACTCCTGAAATACAACCCTTCTGTTTTAGTCCTCCTTAATCATAGTGATTTTGTGGAGAATAACAGATTTTCCATTCCTGGACTTAAAACTTGATTATTTTTTTTTTCCTTATTTCCTTCAGCATTAATTATCCCTCCTAAAAATAGACAGATGGATCCAAAAATATCCAGGGGAGCCTTAATGGCAGGTTTCTTGCAGGGAAGCCAAACAGGCAGCGCTGATTTCTTTGCCCAGCCTTGGTTGTGCAGAGCCACCCTGGCCAGGTTGCTGGTGCCAGGCTTGCCCCTTGTTCATGCAGAGCCACCCTGGCCAGGTTGCTGGTGCCAGGCTTGTCCCTTGTTTGTGCAGAGCCACCCTGGCCAGGTTGCTGGTGCCAGGCTTGTCCCTTGTTTGTGCAGAGCCACCCTGGCCAGGTTGCTG
>JAWWMP010000018.1:15969494-15995971 GCA_035047865.1 Dendrocincla tyrannina | reverse complement strand
GACAAAACAGAAGAGAAGGCCCAGAGCCCTTGGAGAGGCTCCAAGGGGCAGTTCTGAGCTTTCTGAGGGTGGGCACCTGGGGAAATGGGCACCATGGGTTGGTTTTAAATGTCATATATGCTAATTACTGGAAGGTATAAAAGCTGTGCCATCACTGACCCATATGCAGTGTGTGCATACTGGTGTGCACCTAGAAGCTCCTAAATAGAGATACTTCTCTATCTATCTCCACTAATGTTGTTTTGAGCCTCTTCCCAGGGAATTTTAGGCATTGTGAGGAAGTCAGAATAAGAAGGTTGGAAGGAAGGTAGGGGCAGCCTGGCACTCACTGGGTGGGGAAGGGAGGAGGCTGCAGTGGGACTCCAACCCAGTAAAAAGTACTGCAAATCCAACTAGTGATATACCTTATATTTGATAACTGCATCTTCAGGGATGCTGGGCCCCTGATCCTTACATGGAAGTCACATTTCACATCTCTTGTGGTCTGTTGGACTTTACTTCATGATTTCATAATATCTGTACTGAGCTTTATAGTATATTCACTTACTCCTCCTGGCTGTCCCTATGTGTGCCACTCAGTGCTGAAGTTCAGAAGGTGTGAAGTCTCCCTCTGCAGCTATTTAAAAAAAAAATTATGGTAAAAATGCAAAATGACAGTTTTGAGGCAGTGGATGAGAGGCTCTCACTTTGTATTTTGCACATCTATGCCTGTGTTCTCTGCATTTGCCACAGAGCCCTGTGGTTCCTCTTGTTCCCTGCCTTCGGTCTCATTCCGAAGTGAGGCAGGGAGACTGTATTCCAACAGGTCAGTGTGTCACATTGAAGGCACCAGCCCCCTGTCAGTAGCTCACCTGAACCCCATCACCTGTGCCCCTTCAGCTCGGGCCAGAGAGCAGTGAGCTCCAAGGAACAGTGACCTGGGGAGCTGATGGTGCTCTGAGCAGATCCCAGGCGTGGGGAGCACCTCCAGGACAGGGGCTGTGCTGGGCACGGCTGTGCTGGAGCTCTGTGCTGCATGTGCAGCCTGATCTGCACACTGTTCTTGGGCAGGTGGATACCTGGAATGTGTTCCAGCTGCACCAGGGATGTGCTGCACAGCCTTGGGCACCTCACAGTACCTGTTTCCACCCTTAGTGTCTCCGTTTGATAAAAATGAGAACGTTAAATCAGCAAATGTACTGTCTAATACATATTGGTTTGGTTCTTACTGTCGCTGAGCCTGAATACCACATATTCCTTATGTTATTCATCGACAGCATCTTATTGTTTTGTGAGTAGAGAATTAGAATGTTTCATAGTTGTAATTTTAATAACTTCCTACTTGCACTAATCCTAATGTTTCTAACTCTGAATAGCCAGTTCAAGAGGCCTAGAGAGCAACATGAATTCTGTGGCAAAATAAGAGAGGAAAGTTCTGTCCACGCTACATTAAATAGGAAATAAATAAAGAAAATAGCCTTCTGGAGAAATTCAATACACCTTAATTAAAGCTGAGAGCAAAATTGACCCCAGCAAGCCTTCAATCCAAGCAGCCAATACTCTGCTTTAAATGCACAGATTTGGCTGTAACATTTATCTCCAGGATCTATTTAGGAGGCTCCTGCTCAGAAAAATAGTTTTATAGGTTCCTTTCCTCTCTGTTTGTGAAGCCTCCAAGATACTTCAGCCAAACCTCACACAGTGTCTCCATGAACAGATAGGCAAGGCTTTTTTCAAACAGGATAGAAATGGGAAACAACTGTATTTTGGCTGGTTTGCACAAATCCAGCCATCTGTTGTCAGATGTCCTCCTGCCTGGGGTGGGCCATGCCAGTCACACCTGCTGTGTGACCAGATTCATCAGTCTTCTCCCTGTGTTTTGGTCATACAACAGACAGACTTCTCCGAGGACTTACGAACCTTTGGGAAGGACAATGAGATGTGGTCTGAGAGGTGGATCTGACCTGCACAATTGGACTTTCTCATCCCTCAGTTATGTCATCATTTATTGGTAAGGCACTTTGGATGTTTCTATTGCCTGAGTTAATTTTCTTTGTTTATTTTCATTACAAATGGTGTCAGCAAATGCTCTTCACTTGAAGAACTGAGCCATGAAATGAACTGCTTTCAGACAAGGAAGGGAAAAGCTTTCATGCAAAGTTTTGCTTCTGTTGAGAACATCATAAAGCACAAACAAAATGGTACCTTTTCTTCCTATTCATTAGCATGGCACCAGCTGCTCTAGTCTCTGATTCTATCATTTGGGAGCCAGCAGAGGCACAGCATTCCAGTCCCTAATGAGAGAGGAGGCTCTGAAGCAGGAGCTCTGTGAGACCTCTGTTATCCAGCACTAACAGTCTGGTGATTGCACAACTCACCTCCCCTTCTCCTCACTGCACATCAGATCGGGAGGAGAACATTCAGGTTTCTACTCCCCTGCCTGATTTGATATTAATGATGGTGGTGAGGATTTGGGTGCTGAGCCAAAAAACATGGTTTGTCTTCCACTATATTCCTACTGTCCTCTGTCCTTCTCTTTCCTGGGAACT
The DNA here is from genome assembly GCA_035047865.1 of Dendrocincla tyrannina. Taxonomy (NCBI): domain Eukaryota; kingdom Metazoa; phylum Chordata; class Aves; order Passeriformes; family Dendrocolaptidae; genus Dendrocincla; species Dendrocincla tyrannina. Next base: position 15,993,443 of record JAWWMP010000018.1, on the reverse strand, counting down.
AATTTCTTTCCCTCAGTCCTCTCTAATCTTGATTTGGTACCTTCTTGGTGTCGTCCTCAAGTTTCTTGGCCAAGTGGTTTTTACTGACAGCTGGCATCACTCTAGTAGTGGTAATAGTTGTCTCGAGTGTTTCCCAACTTTGTTGAGGTTTAGCAAGTCCTCTTCAAAGCAAAACTGTATTGTGAGGAAATGCTGGATGGCTTGTGTGAAGATATGAGAGTCATTATTGTTCATAAAAAATTAGTGCACAGCCTGGAACAAAGTTGCTGCGGGGTGTTAATGAAGACAAGACTGAGCTGCTGCTCCAAAACCACACGTGGAAGTTCACAGTCTGTCATCATTCTCATCTCTCAAGCAGAAGGGATGTGGTTTTCTGTGCAGGTAAGTTATATAAATGTCCTTTTACCGGCAGTAAAGCAATCAACAGAATGAGAGATTATTTGACTTGATTGCCTAATCTCATTAGGGAAGAGGCAGCCCCAGTGCAACGTTCTTGCATAAGCAGCAGCCTATGGACATGCTGTACTCAGCAAAGAGCTCTCCCCATTAAAGTGGCTGCACACAGTGCAAAGAGGATTCTTTCAGCTCCATTTTAGGCAATGCTGAAGTCAGAATTTTACCTTCTACACTGAGTGCAGAATGTGATCTTATAGATTAATGTAGAAATGTTATCAAATATCTTAGCTATGTCAGGAAACAGATAAAGCATGTGAGTGTGTATGTTGAGAGTCTTAATGCTGTGCCTTGGCAGCAGCACTATCTTTTTTCATTATGAGCCTTTCTAGCAGGTCTCAAAGAGTGGCAAGTCTCCAAAAGGTAAAGATGCTTGAAAACAAATGAATCAAAAAGTAACTTAGGCTTCTTTACTCTTTGGAGAGACAGATGAGAGATGCCTTTAAAAGATAAAGAATATTGTAAATTATTTTTTCACAATTTCAAATAGGTTTGGATTTCCACGTTCCACATCCCACTAAACAGTGACCTTTCCAGCTCCCCTGCCAGGGCACGTGACGCCACATAACTTGTGTTTAGAGATGGGAAAACATCACATTTGAGAACTGAATTCAGCTGATCTTAACTGAATATTACACAAGCCAAGAACATTTTCGGCATTTCCCTGAACTCCACACAGTCGAGTAAAGCTGCATTAAGAACCCTGCAGTGCTCCCTGAGCGAGGTGTGTGGGCTGTGCAGGTGCACTGAGTTCTGATCTCCTTCCAGGGGCACAGACCTGGCGACTCGTGCTGCCCACATTGTCTGGCAGAGCTACTGCCAAAGGAAACATGGAATTGCCTGGGCTACAGAAACAGCATTGAAAAAGGCAACTCTCTCCTGCCTTGCTGGAAGGGAGTCAGAAGCATCTAGAGCCAACCTGTTCTTGTGACACCATGTAAGGGTCTTATTATTCTGTATTATTCTGTACTTGCCAATCATTATATGTATTGAGGCAACTATATGCAGTTATGGGAAACAAAAACTCCAGTGATTGTGGAACCAGATCTGATGTCTCCTGATTTGTCCTGTACTTTTAGTGCCCATGTAGTTTTAAGGACTCCTTTCCTACATAGTGGCACTGCTGTACAAACCCTGGAGGAATCTCCTTCCTTCTGCACCAACTCATCTGTGTCATACCCAGCACGTGAATAGCAATTAAAAAAAGATACCAAGTACTGCATAGGCCTAAGCACACTTTAAAAATGACCTACTAATGACTAAAGTGCCCAAACAGTTTGAGACAACCATTTTCTGGATTACAGTGCAAGGATTAGGCAATCGTATCTGAACAATATGAGGAATGGTATCAACTGCCCTACAGGCTACAGTCCTAGCAACTCAAACCACAGATTGGGAGCTATTTTTTCAATTTGACTCATGTAGTAGACCTGGACATTATGTTAGCACCTTCAAGCATATGCCAAGGACATGCAAGAACAAAGCACTTTGTATCCTGGGAATTCCACAAGTGCCTGCAAAACCAGAAACAGTGAGCCAGAAACAATTTTCTGTGATCTTTCATCTGTTCTGCTGCTTCACAGAACAGCATTGTATGTTGTTATAAAACCAGACTAGAAACCTAAACATGCCACTGTGTGCTATTCTTATGTTTCTCCATTTTCATATATATAATTAAGAGCATATTTGGAAACACAGCTCAGCAGGCTGGGTGGGGAGGATGAGGGGCAGACAGTTAAACAGAGATGTGACACAAGCAGCCTTCCTACAGGAGGGGAAATGCTGTCCTTGGAAAGAACATTCAGCCAAGCAGACTATGTTTCCTGAGACTGAATGCTATTTAAAAAAAAAAAAATAAAAGAGAGAGAAAAGGTCATCATTCAATAGCACTGATGAATATTTATGAATATTTTAATTTCTATTATTCTCTTGTTCATAAAAAAGTCCTTTTGCAAGGCCAAAACCCAAGCCCTTAACATTCTCAGGGCAAGACAGAGTAATGCATAGCTTTGATGTTAGACAAATGGTGGTTTCTTTATCAAGTATTTTAAAAGGGATCAAAAAATTTCAAAGCCTCAGAATTCCTAAGAAGAAACCAGTTAGTTTTAAATTAATGATTTTGGGGGTGATATATTATAACCAAGTGAGCCAAATGCAATAGTATCTGGCATCTGCTTTTGGGTATCTCCGCTACCTTCACAACCATCTAGCAGAGGAAGCAAGGTCAGCAACATCAGCTCCACCAGTTCCAGGGAAATGAGGAGGTTTGAGTCATGCTCTCAGTGAAGAGAAAAGTTACGGGGGGGGTTTGACTGTCACGAGACACTGGAAACCCAACATGGGAGCACGCAGTGAACGTCCCAGTCCACGAAAAGCTGCAGCTGCAGTTCCCACCTTGCCAAACGCCGGGACACAGGAGAGCCCCAAGGCCCTGGGACACCCAGCAACAGGAGCTGGGTTGCATTAGGACCTGCTGACAGAGGCAACTTCTGCTAATTCCATCCTCTGTCACGTGAGCTTGTTTTAGGAACTGCAGTTCTGAGAATTCCAGCGGGGACAGACCCAGGCATCTCCAACCTCGCTTTAAAGGGCGTGCATCTTCATTCTGATCTTAACAAATCCAGGCAATAAACTGATAAATTATTGGGTCTTACGTTTTCTGTGTGCACAGGAAACTCCTCTGAGCAGGAACTGCAACAGCTACCATAATGTCTATTATTTAAATCCTTGGTTTATTTTCTGTACCTTAACATTCTCATTGACTTATTTAGACTTGCATGAATATTTCTCGAAAGGGGAATTTCCACTTGGCAAGTTTATATTTTAAGGGAATGTGTGTTGGTGTTTGCCCTGGAAATGCTTGCAGTGCTCCATGTGGGAGCACAGCTTACACCATGTGATTTATCTGTTAAAATCACAGCTGACCAGAACAACTCAAGCAGCAAGTGATAAACACACACACTCAGACACTACAATGATAATGGCTACAAGGCCAGAGAAATATAAGTGGGGAAAAATTCCTCGCCCAGCCATAGTCAGGTCTGCCCAAGAACCAAAATAGCTCATGCTATCAGTTATATTCTAGGCTTTAATTTCCAACTTTTTCAATGCTGCCTTAAAACTCAATTTATAATCACTTTAAGTACTTAACCACATTTTTATCAGCCACATTTGCTTTTCTTTAGTCAAAGCAGAATCATTCTAGCCTATTCTCACTTGTTTTTCCCCCAGGACCCTCCCTCACATAATCTTTCTGCTGTCTAAAGGACACATCCCATGGCTTGACTGAACAGCTTTTGAACCAGGGATGCCCAAGCTGACCTGCTGAACTGCTCGGGGGGAGATTCTATAGCCTGACAGTTTTAAAATATCCATTTTTTTATTCTGCATTTTTGCACAGTGAGTTAAGAATCTAAAATTGGAAGCTGTTAGCTTTACCAAGTGGTTTTCTGCCTGCCACGTTGGCTCCTGCTGGACTCCTGTTCAGGTCTTTATCTCTGGTGCAGTGCTCCACTGGGTGCTCAGTAAATTCAGCCCTGTGTTCTGCTCCCAGCTAAAACCTGATTCCAGACCACTCCACACAACCAGTGAGGAGCTGGGAGTGATGTTCCAGGATCTGGAAAATTACAGCAAATTGGCTTTGAAAAGACATGGTCATAAATTTAATCAAAAGAAATATTGCTACATCCTTTCCTAAGGTTTTGAATGACAGAGTGAAATAAAGACTAGAACTATATGGATAACTTTTTTCATGATCAATTGAAAAATTAAACTTTGAACTGCAGAAGAATTCAGCAAACAAAGAAGCCCACAGTAATTTTATTTTTAGTTGACCAAAATGTTTTACTTCTTTTGGCATATTTATTTTATAACACTATTTTAATTCCTTTAGCTTTGAGGACAGTTTTTAAGATAATGACAATGTTAATCTGAAATGAAGAAATCACACAATTTTTCTGAAATAAAAAAAAATCAGTCTAAACTAGTTTCTGACTATTTGTCAGAGAACAACTGTTCACCACTAAGTGTAGTTTCTATAGTTCTTGTTAACAAAGAAATGCAAAGTTCTCAATATTCTTCATTAACATGTCTTGGCAGCTTTCCCCCCACGAAGATTAAATGCCTGACATTTCTCTTTGGTGTCTAATGGGAGATCTGATCTTCTGGGGGAACAATTTCATTTGTGTTTCCAACTTCCACTGAACTCCCTGTGTTTATAAGCACAAGGGAGTTCCAAAGGCAGCCAGAGGGACAGGCTAACCAGCCAAGGGGAAGGACCTTGAAAGTCTGTCCATCCTCTGCTTCAGAGAGAAATCTTGGCACAGGCTGGAGATCTCTGCTGAAAATGGGACAGAACTTGCCCTGTGGCATTGCAGCGTGACCCAAGGAGCCTTAGGCGAGTCCCTGCAGCATGTGAAGGACAAGAAACCTTTCCCATGTCCTGCTCAGCTGCTTTCCTTCCCTGGTGCTCTCGTCCCCTGGCGCCATCCTGCAAACTGGCCCCGAGGGAGGGATGCAGCCCCCCAGCACACTCTGCCTGCTCTGAGCTCTCCCTTACACCACACCAAGATGCACTCACGGGCCCTGTGCTGCCAGGGCAAAGAAGCCACCAGCCCGAAGGCCAGGCCAGGACGACCAAGCACATTTTCAAAACATATATTTTGATTTTGATTTTTATCGAGTGTTAAAGTTCCACGGTGGATTTTGTTGGGTTTTCTTCTCTCTAGCTGTGTTTACACCATAGTCTTTCTCTGCTAGAGAGTACTTCTAAACACAGCTAATCCTGCTGGGCAATTGAGACATTAAATGCCTTCCCATCAACTGAAGATCATAAAGAAGTCATTAAAATCCCTCCAGGATTTCCCATTTGAAATGCACAGCTGTATGTGTAGACCTGAGCACTGGGTCTGACACCCCCTCGTTTTACTGCACCCTTGTATTCAGATCCATGGTGTTTGTCAACACTAATCCTGGGCTTTGTCCCCCGCAGTTTGTCCCTTCCCGGTGGCACAAGAGTTTACACTCTGCTCTTCTCCCTTCCTTACACAGCCCCTCCCTGCCTTGGGAGCTCCTTTCTCCTTTGAAACTGCAGCAACTCAGCTGCCCTAGGCCAGGATTTGGGAAGCCCTGAGGCCAATTATACAGACTATCTCAAAACAGAGCTGAGTGGGACGTGGGGGTGTCTGTACATGTTCAATATGTTAAAGAGTTCTGCTCTTGGAGCTCGACCAGATGGAGAATCACAAGAGTGAATTCAGCCTTCAAGATTCCTTCCTTTTGGGATGGGGTCGAGATATATGGACCCAAATCTTTGAAATACATCCTGTCTTTAGAAGTAACAGGACCATGTAAAGGTACCAAAGAGGCTGAATTAACTGAATTGAACCAAAGGCACTTTTGTAGCTTTGTGAGCAATTATTAAGCTAGTCATGCTCTCACCACTTAGGAATCAAGGTGTGCACCTGATGGCTCAGCTGGCCACATCAGTAGGATCCAGGTGAGTAGAAAAGCCAGCAGAAAGACAACTTAGCAAAGCTTTTCTGGGGGAGTTACTGATCATATACCAATGCAGCAATCCTTAGCAGGTCCTTTTGGATATCAGTTTGCTCACTGATACTTTGGGTGTTCAGGTTAGCCACATAAGGCAAGGAACAGATGCACGTTTATGTTTTCTCCTCACAAAAGTCAAATGAGCATTAAGGGTGTTCCCCACATCTCACAGGGCAGGTGAAGTCTTCTTTGCATGGCTAGGGAACTGCACAACTTTGTGGCAGCAACTGCATTACTGCTGTATCTTCTAGATGGCCTTGTCAAAGTTTACATGAATAGTATTTTTCTTGACCCTTTTCTGTCATGTTTGCTGTAGTTTTGCTATGTGGCTGCACTGATGGCATGTACACTTTAAATGCACTGCAGCAATACCTCTTAGCCTGTAAAGCTGTGAGTAACCAAATCTCCAGTTGTCTCCTACACAGGTAGGAATCCATCACCCAGAAAAATGGTGATTTACACAATTACATGAGATGGTGTTTACAATGTATGCCGTTTCAAAGGTAACACAGAAATGTCCTTATAGTTCTATATGGATTTATCACTGTTAACTAATGCTGTTCTGCTCTTTCACTGAATACCAATGACAGGCCTACCTTAAAAAATGAAAGGCAACAGCCTCAAAGAGCTTACGCTCTAAAATATTGCAAACTAAATGTTGGGGTTTCTGTCAAAGTTAAGCACCTGCAACTGCTCTATGTAATTTCTGTTCAGGAAGCCTAAAACTCTTACTGGGTCTCATTATCACTGAGGCATTAAAGACTAGACCAGTGCTCAGTAAAAGAGCTGAAATCCACTCGTTCAAAAAAGCAGCAACTTCCACTTGGTTTTGTCTCTCCCATGCCTTGCTCCAAGAATGGAGAGCAACAGCTGACCCTCTGCCTTTTTGGTTAAATGGCAGAAAATTGAATTGTGTTATGCTGAAATGATGAAGTGATGAATTCTGGGGAGAGAAGATGTGCCTTGGCTGTGTTGTTTGCAAACCACACTGAAGTATCACGCTCTTTGCAAAGAGGCTTAGTACAGTAGCCCTTTAATTACTGTATTTCTCCAGTTTCTTCTCCTCAGATCCACAAATGCAATAGGGAAGGATGATTATTAAAACATCTATTGTGGTTACAAAATTTAAAAACCACGGTAAATAGAGCCTCTGAACAAATTGGTTATTACTGAAGGACAAAACTAAACATGGGGGAATTTCCTTCCTTTTCCATGGGTCAGTTATACTTTTAAATAAATACACTTGAAAAGAATACTGGGGTTGAAACACCAAAAAGTCTACGTGCTAATCAGCAAATCTGACCCCTTGCATCATCCCAGTGAAGGAATGTCAGCCTAGAATTCTTGCCTTGAGCCAAAACCTTGTTGTTTAATGGGCTTTCTTCATCCCTTATGTCCAAAGATTGTGTCTTTTCCTCCTCCAGGAGGAAAAAAATTCTCCCCCGTGGCTGAACCAGCGGAACCAAATGCATCTGCAGGGGATGTGCAGCTGAGGGGCCGACAGAGACCCAAGGTGTGCATTACGGAATTTCTCTGTCTGAAAACAGTTATCCAGTCCTTGTCGGAAACTTTTAGTTGGCTTACTTAGCTGGCCTGAGGTTTTCATTTATCTGAGTTCTGGTCACCTTGTTTACAAACACAAAACTTGAATCAGAAGGTGCTTGTATTTCAACACTCTTTGAACTCAGACCAACATCATAAACCACCCCGTCTGCCTGGTGACCACAGGAACGACTTCTGGAGATGTTTAGACTGCTTTCAATACAAGTCTACATCACAAATTACTTTTTGTGGTGGGTTTCAAAAATATTTGCACGGCAATGTTCCTGATCTCTGGTTAGACAACTGTAATGTTTTAAGTGGGACAGCAATTAAATAGGTAATGACAAATTCCCTTGATCTGGTGGGAACTGTGGGTGAACCCACACTGAAATTGTACACTTTGGCTCTACGAGCTCTGCCCCAGCACTTGTGTGAATAACTGCAAAGAAAGAATCATCACCCCATGAATCAGTTTTTTCTCTGTTGATACATCAATGATTCTTTTATTATTCTATTCTACTAAAAACAGAACAGTGCTTGCAAAAACAAAGCTTATCAAATTAATGACAGGTTGTCCTGCTATGCAAAATAACAGACTGAAGGATTATTCATCTAAACTGAGACCTGCACTTTATTTATCTGAATTCTGGACGATGTTGAATGTCATCTGCCTCCAACTGAGTGCACACGCTTTGGCATGAACAGACCTTGAGGGTAAGTTATGACATTTTATGTGCACAGCATCTCCCAGGGTTTGGGGACAGGATGAGATTTTGTTTTGCTAGAAGCCATGCAAACAGAAGTTAGCAAGGTTGTCTTTGGCTCTAACTGGGAAATGTCTCTTTGTGAACTTTTGAACTATTTAATCAACAACCTCACAGTAACACAGCGTGCAGGAAACATGGGACTTCAGCATTGGTAAGTACATTGGTAAGTACAGCTAAAGCTGAGTGAAACATCTGATACTGAGAGCTTAGTGCAACTGTATGGAGGAGAGAGGGAGCGGGAATTTCCTGTTATTTAATTCCCATTCTGGAAGGACTGTTTGCCAGAGAGCAAGGTGCTGCTGAAGTAGTTTATGAGCAGTGTCTGCCCAGGACCATATTGAGCATCCAGCTTCAGGGAACAGGCAGCTCTGCAAGGCAATTTTATGGGCTGATAATCAAACAGTAAATCTGCTGCCTGACCCCAGGCAGCTGCCACTCAAGGTATGCATAAACCCACTGCACACACCTCAAAATCTCCTGTCTAGATTGCAAAGCCATAGTTCCTCTTTAAAGCAGGCTTCAGGTTTTGTTTTAATAAAGGAATCAGATTCCAGGATAACAGTTGTACTTATATTCTAATGTGCTCACTTTTAAAACAGGTCAACTTTGTTTAGAAAAGCCAACAGTTGCAGTTCAACATTCAGCTTTTGCAAGTCTCATTTACATGTTCTATTCTGACAATACCTTCCCTGTTTCCTTTGCATCTCCTCACCTAGCAGTCTCCTTCAACCACAGCTGCATGAAAGGGAAAAAAGAACACAGTTACCTGCTCCTTTCTGTTTTCATCTTTTTTCAACCTTTTTCACGTGTTAATTCTTTCAAACTACAAATGTTTGTAAGCACAGACACATCTAGGCCTCATTCTTACACAGAAGCAGAGAATAAAATGTTTTCAACATTTATCATTGATAAAGTTGTCTTTTAATTTTGACTGTCTTCAAGTTTCAATCACCAGAGTGAACTCATAGGGCTGTACTTGATTTTTCAAGTTTCTGAAAAATCAGGCTCCCATCCAATGTCTCAGGCTGTTTCTGAAAGCATGTTACCACCCTGGCCACACTCTATGCAAAATAGAAATAAATTCCATTAATGAGACGCTGCAGTGAGTTCCCTTAGCATTCCTTCTTAGGCAGACTTGCCAAACAACCTCTCCCTAAGCCTGCAAGGCTTCAGGAGTCAACAGGTCCCATGGAGGGGGCACATCCCGTGCCAGAAGAGAGGCTTCCCCATCAGGCTGCAATGGAGGAGCACTGCTGCTGGAGCCCCATCTCTCGGGGGACTGACACCCACGGTGGGACGCTCCCTCAGCTCAGCTCAGCTCCAGGGATCTCCCACCTTCTGCCTGTGCTGCAGGGTCCCCAGGGAGCCTGGGCTGTGTCTCAGGGGAGGGTCACAGAGACACTGGGGAAGGCTGGAATGGAATGAGTGAACCACGTGCTGGGGGTGGAGGATGCGAGTCCCCAGCCACTGTCTGAGTAGGACTCTGGAAGTGAAACAGGACTGAAAAGCTAAGGTCTAACATAGAAAACAGACACGTTTCAAAGACAGCTTTGTCAGGGGTGCCTTGGTATAGAAAAGGGATATAACTCAGAGAGGTGTTCTCAAGCAGCTATCTCATCATGTGCTCACTTACAGAAATCAACTGGATTCCTCTTTTCAAAAGACAATTTCACTACTTTCCTTTTCAAAGTAGTATTGAAAGGAACATCTTTACTATTTTGAAATGTACTTAAAGGTACATATATACATCCTGGCCTCTTCAGCAACTCCAGCTGTGCTCCCTTGCATGCTGCACCCATGGCTTCACTGCTGGTCTGTACAGAGCAGTCGAGCACCAGACCCAGCTGTGTCTCACTGCAGAACGGGGTTTGTACTCACACATCACGCTGGAAGGGCTGCCCAGCAGCCACTATTTCCTAAGGACTTTAGAAGCCTCTCGACATGCAGCCATCCACTGTGGGAGTGAGTCTTTGGCACATTCTGAATTCTACAGGTCATACATGTCAGATAAAAATGCAGTTGCTGCAAAGGTAGACAAGCTGTAGGAGGATGATCCCCATTACTTCCCAAAACCTAAATTACTGCTGCCTCAGGACATTAATTCCTGCTCTGCTAGAACTGTTCTTTAAGAACATTTAATTCTAGGAGAGGAGAGGACACCTGCAGCCTTTCTGAGCTGGAGCACCTGCTCCCTGTGTTTGCAGGAAATTAGCTGAGCACACTTGGCTTGCCTGAAGCACAGGGGCTAATGAAATACTTTGTAAAATACAGGATTTTACTGTGGGCAAAGATTTTTCAGGAGAAGCTTTCTGTGATGAGAACGTTCTGTCAAATATAGTAGGAAATGCACTATTAGTGTGAAATTCTAAAAGATATCGTTGCCTTGTAAATCTGCAGGCTACCTCCAAACCCCTACATAGAGGGTATCATTTTTGCTTTGAAAAAGAGCACAGAAGTTCCCTGCTGTTCTTCCATTTGGACTCTTGGTCGACCTAGTCCTAAATCTGGGAACCACAACATGATTTGAACCTGCCTTCCTGTTCGCACTCCCGGCTCCTGCTGAGCACAACTCTGGAAGCCTTGAGGGGTCTTGGGCTGCCATTCAGGGACTGCAGAGTGCAGAACTGCAAGGGCCATCAACGTGAGTAATCAGGAGGTTCTGTTATCACAGACTGACTGCAAATAAACCCAAAGAAAGCAGGAATTGCAGCTGCACGAGTGGTGGTGTATCCTGACAGCGCTGGGGTATCGGGATGCTCCCACTCTTGCTGTTGTAGCTTGACAGTGCCAAATGGGACAGCTTATTATCCCCGCCAAAAGACATGAGGCACAAACTTGGAACTTGATCTTCAGCTAATTGTTTGGAACTTGTTTCTACTTCCTTTCGAAAACGAGTTGTTACAGCTCAGTTGTAGGATTTGTGAACAATGGACACATACGAGAAAACTAAAGTCTTAGGAAAAGTGCTGCCTCATTACAGTGCACACAAACAGGCACGTGTAGCGTGTTTTGCAGAACACACATCCCTCAGCACTGTAAAGCCGGGTGCTCCATGCCCATTGGTGCAGATTTGTAAATCACCTTTGCAGTGTAGCCCCTTTGCTCTGTTACTCAAGGCTGTAAATGCTGCTAGGAGAATAAATTCACCACTCTGCACGAGGCAGCGAGGGCACAATCCCAGGGCTTAACCCAGGAGAAGGACCTGGATGCAAGGAATGTTCACACAGAAAGTCATACAGGAGCTGAAGGGTTCGAGTCGATTATTCACTGACTGCTGCTGTGTCACTGCAGTTCTGTACAGATGGGAAGGAGTTCATTTCATAATCGGCAGAGACAAACACAAACTTGACCTAGGAACTCAGGACTGTTTATATTTTTTTTAAAAATTAGATATTAAACCCCCCAAATTAATGGTTTGATTTCCAAGTGGAAAACAGTCGTGCAGGGAAAACCACTGTTGTTCTTACTGTTTGTCCTTGAAAGCACAATGAATGCACTCAACTGAAAGTGTGTTAGCACAATCACTTCTTCATAAAGGGAATCCCACAGCCCTTGCATTGCCCCGTGGGAATGTCACAGCCTCTTTACAACTGCTTGGTTGAGAACACAGTTACTACATAACTTGGATTTCTTTGCAGATGAGAGTGGAGCTCAGTTCCTCCACAGAATTCAAAGAAGGCAAACCATCAAGTCCATCAATCACATCAGCTCCTTGCCTTTCTGCAAGAAGCTCATTGAAACACCTTCGAGAGCAACTTGGATGCCAACACCAGGAAAACGTGGCTCACACCGAGTGAGTTTGAGTCTCTCGCTAACAGCAGTGCTCCTCTCCAGCTCCCAGTGGGTGGGGATGTGATGCAGAAAGGGAAGCTGGATGTCCCCGAGGACACACTCTACCCAACAGGGCTGGCTCGTGGAAAGCAGCTTTGCACACATCTGCACAGAGCACGCGTTTCCAAACGAATCCATCTGCAACCAGCCCACAAATGCTGACCTTAGCAGCACAAGACAGGCTACCCGTGATATCACCTCAGAAGGTATTGCTGCTTTTTAAAGAATTCATTTCAAAAGCAAAGCACCAGCCAGACAGAATTCACTCAGATCTTTTTTGCAACTCATTATATTCTTAATGACAAAATATACATTTTAGTATCTTTTGCCTTAGTGACCAAAATTAATCTAGTGATTTGTATGTTTAAGAGGGAGTAGTCTATTGCATATAAAAAATATTTTCCTGTAAACAATCTGTAACAACGTCAGTCAAGATAAGGACACAAAAAGTGAAGGAATCTTTCACTGAGAGGTGTTAGACTGAGAGGAGGGAGAACACTCAGATCCTCGTTAACCTACCAGGCACAGTGAAAGAGCAGAACCAGGTTTTTTTGTGTCACAGAGCCCTAAGTCCTCGAGGAATTACCAGCAGCCTATTAAACAATCTCATTTTAAATGACAGGAAGAGAAAATGTATCAAGTGAAAGATGTAGCTTTCAAATAGTGTATGATTACAGAGGTGATTTTGTTCTGATAAGGTCAGTGTTATTGTTTTCTCTAGAGGCCACACTGCTCCAAAAAATCACATGCAGAAAAGCAGGAAAAACAGGCAAGTTTTACAGGAGTTTTCACCAGTAAGCAAAGTTAGCAAAAAGTCTCTGAAAATGTGTAGCCCTTCAGCAGCGAGGACCTTGTGTGTGAGTCAGGTGGGAGTCTGGGCTTGGAGGGAAAAGCTGTGTGTGCTCAGCCCACGCTGCTTACGAGAAACAGCAGCCACTTCCAAGGGCTGGGGCTGGGGTGAGAACCAGCATGACAAAATGTTCTGTTCTTTTTGGGTTTGTTTTCTTTTTAAAAGAACACCCCTTTGGGGACTGCCTGAAACTTTGCAGAGAAGATGCTGGTGCTGAACATCTGTACTTTGACAAGCAGTATTCCAAAGCTGTTTCTCATTACAGCTTTGCCTCTGAGTTCCATAGGAAGAGCCTCACAGATTATCCCTTCAGTGTAAAGTGTCTGGCAGGCATGTTCCTACACACATTTCATCTGCACGTTGCCCAGTTGTGGAAGTCTGCAACAAGGCTCAGAGTAAACCATTTGTGCCACCTGTTGTACAGGATTTGCTTACTTCACTGAGAACAGCAAAGGTGACAACCACCTCATCCTCGGAAAGCGTCCAGTGACACTTATTAAATAAAATGGCTCCCCAGAAGTTAAACGTCTACGTTTACACTCCAAGCTCCAAGAGATGCTGGCTTAAATCCTGCCTGATTTGGTCAGGGAGGCGGTGCTGTTAATGACAGTGTCCCGCAGACTGAAAGGAGATGCCAACACACCAAAACTCACTCAAGCTGAAAGGAAAACATAGAAAAATGGTGAAGGTCTGTCAGCATGGAATTATCTTGATCTCAGGTGATAGCTGAGCTCATTTGCAGATGGGATGTTAAGAAAGCTGTGAAAGAACCATGAGTAGCGTTGTGTTCCCACAACATTCAGCCACACTCCCCTTCAAGTTACTGTTTCAGAGGTTTCTTCCCAAATGCAACATAAAATTCTGTGCTTCAAAAAAATATGTGTTTCCTTATCAGGGACACTGGCAGGTTGGTTGGTTGGGGTTTTAAGACACAGGGTAGGTGATTAGCTACAGATAGCTTGAGGTAAAACTGATTCTATTAAATCCACACCACAGCAACTATTTAAATTAATAATTAGTAATTAGAATTACTTTGTTCCATGACCAAATTTTACATCTTCTCTGTTGTTTGTAAAAAACCAAGCTTTTTAAGACATTTCTAATAGGTCTGTTTATGCTAATAACACTATGTAGGGGCAGCTATAAATGCCAAGGCATTTGCTTTTTTGGTTGCTCATCATTTTGCCCCTACATTTCTGTTGAAGCTACAACTTGATTCCAAATGGTGCCAGTCTGAGAAATACTAAAATGCGAATGAGAAGAATTCAGTTGTTTACAATGCTGAAAGCTGGGGGAAACTGCAGGTGTAAATATGGTACATCTTTGGACAAAGGGAAAAAACGTATTAATGAGAATCCTGGCAGAAAGTAATCCTTCGGGGTATCTAAGAAATTCAGTTTTATTTTGGCCATGTTCTGAGAATTTACACGACATCTTCACAAATATACCCTGCATTTATTAGACAGTGAGGCTAAGCATTCTATTGGCACTGCTTGTATGGACAGACATGCAGCAAATGGAAGTCTCCATTGACTCAGAGGGGCTCTCAGTGCTCTGCTGAAGAATTTCACATGTGTAAGAAAGCTGCATACAATTCACAGAGACAAAATACATCATTTCCATTTTGTTTGGAAAATACATCAATTGCCAGAACCATCAAAAACTGCCAGGGCCCTCGTGTACTAATGCTCATCTGCAGTCCTGCTGGCACTTAAAAGAAAGTGCAAATTCAGTACACAAGAAGAATCAGCCTGTGGTTCTGTGAGGCTGCAGCAGCATCCCTGTACATGTTTTGTTAGGGCAGGATAAGGCCTGAACTAGCAGATTAAGGATGCAGAAGAGCCCTACATGCAACTGTGAGGTTTTGCAAGTCCCAGTCTAGTAGGTAAATTTGCACCAATGTAATTTAATTTATTTACTCCAAAATGGCAAAACCAATATTTCTCTGATCTATTAACATACAGCTCACCACTTCAGCAAAATTTTACAGGAAAGATGTGAAGATGGACTCAGCTGTCATGTTCCAATCCTTCTCAGCTGGCTCCATTCTAAACTCCTCTAGTGGAAATACTTACAGCTGTTTAGTTTAAAAAGCTCAGTACCTCCCTGTGAAAGAGCTGGCATTTCTGCCACTCTCCTTTACCAGTTTTGGGAGCTACTGTTGAAGATGGCAAAGAGATCTGCAGCATGTCCATCCTGCTGCCCAGGGGTCCTCAACTTGGCTGCAGCACCACAGCAGATGGAAAGATGCAAAACGTGCAGCAGCAACACAGTGTTCTCTCATGGGGCTTTTCCAGGCACCTCTATTCCAAAAATTCAGATACCTTGTAAGTGAATCAGAGAGAGCTGTCCAGTGGAAATACATTGGGCAATAAATCTAAGGCAGCTCATTGATCCATTGACTGCAACGTCAGCAGATAGCCAGCACAAATATTTAGCCTGTAGTTCCTGAGAGCACTCCAGAAGTGCTGGAACTGATTACAGAAAATCTTTTCCTCGCACTAGAGGTCATTTCAGGATATGGTTACTTTAATACTGTTTGACTTGTGCCAAGTTCTGGTCAGTAAATGCTTTTCATGTCAGAGCTGCAAAAAAAGCTTCTGAGGTAATTTGTCTACCAGTAACCACAACGGTGGCACCCTGAACTCTTAAAAACCTTTCTTTTATTTTAAGTGGAGGCCCTGTAAGATCTGCTGAATCTGCAGGACCTGAAAAATACAGGATATGTGTGTCTGGCTTCAGTGCCTGCACTTAAATAACCCATATTGTCTAGCTATTGTTAAACTGAACACAGCAAGATAATGATCTCACTGCCCATGCAAATCTACCTCATAAAAGCCAAGTGGATAACAAAGGGGAAAAAAGTACACCTATAGAAATTCTACAGAAAGGACCCTTCAAAAGTCGTCCTGCATTTGACCAGCAGAGTATTTTTTTGGCTCTGTCAGCACCGACTCCAACACAGCTGATCCAAGATTGGAAGGGGGCAGGGGGAGGTTGGAACCTGCTTCACTCATAAAACAGAACCACAAACCAGATGTCCAGTACAAACAAGTGCCAGGTTTCTGCTCCTGGACGTGCCATAACCATGCTGAGCCCGACAAAACCTCAATGAAACAGTTGTATTTTAAATGGTTAAAGGTGCCTTCTTTTCAGATGGAATCAAATGGGGAGTTTGTTTCATAAAAAACTCCAGTGTAGCAAAAGATTTGTTTGAGCACAACCCGTGTCACATACACTTGCCAATGTCCTGCAGAGAAGGATGTGCTACTGCAGAAAAATCCCCTGCAGATCATTCTGAACATGTTTTGTTCATAGGGCTGGAAATTGCAAGCATCCATTCATTTAAAAATGGTTTACTGAAAGCAACCTGTAAGACTCAGGCCTTTCTACTGAGAAGGAAAGTGCTCCTACCAGTGCCTAGGATGAGGGAAACAACTGGAAGGTCACCCATCCTCACTGCTTCCAGTACCAGGAAGTTTCATTGCACTGGACCCACCTCCATGTTACAAGAAAAATGCTTTGAATGGTTTGTGGAAAGACAATTCTGTGATGTTTCTGGGTTTTGTACAGTTATTACAATGATAAGTACTGCTTTACTTTTAATGCTTTTTAGCTACAATACCTAAATTCTGTTATTTGGTATCAGAAATCTTATTTTTGTGACTTCTGCATGATTAATATATCCATGAAGCCCAGGGATAAAAAGGAGACAAAGGGCAGCCTTTCCCAGAACAAACCTATGTGACCATCGGGAGCGATGCTTGTCTGACTGGCTAAGGGGACTCAAGGGGGGTAAATACAGTTGTCAGTCAATTGGATTCCCCGGGCAACTCATTTAACCCTGTCTTGGGCAGCTGGGTGAGCTGGGTCCTGTTACTCAGTCTTGAGGCAGTCGTGGAAAAGGAGTGAGTAGGAGTAGTTTGGCCTTTCTTCCTCACTTCAGTTCCTTTTGAAATGTAAGTTTTAAAATTTGCTTCCTCTTTCAAGAAACACATGCCTTGTGCTTATTACAAACACTTTAAGAAACTCAGAGCATACGTCTTGCTTGTTCTCTTCCGTGACCATAGGCTGTTTGATCCAGGCTTAGAACCAATACTTTTAAATAAGAACTTCAGAGGTGGAATTGCATGTTAGGGGGAGGACTCGAGCAGGGCTCTAAAGCAAGTCGTTCTATGTTTTCTACTGACTTTCTTAATGTGTTGAAATTTTCTTAGAGGAAGTAAGAAGTTGCAAAGCTCTTTCAGAGGAAACACAAACAACGTTTTGCAAATCTGTATTGCTTTTAAAAACAGAGAGTTATCAAAAGACACTGAAGTTGATTGGTTTTCAGAAAAAAAAAAGCAGAGCAGGCTGCTGAACTCCTTAATGCTGAGAAAAAGTGCTTATGGCCCAGGCTGGAAAGACAACTGGTTCATGGGGCCAGGTTTTGAATCTGGCCACCATTTGGGCCCATCCCAGAGACAAAGGTCAGAGCAAAGGTTTTGATGCAGGTAGGAGGGAGAAGGCAATTCTGGGACACAGCAGCCCAGAGACACTGGAGCTCCTGGATAAACTGGGGGTATTCTAAGGAGAGTGAGGTGAGCACAAGAGTCTGAGAGCTGTTTCTAACTTGTAACACAAGAAGTCAAAACCAGGAGGCCCAGCAAGGAAGGGGACAAATTACTTTAGTCTGTCCTTTTGCCTGTGGGAAATCAGCCCTGGGAAAAGGCCTCTCCAGTCTCCCCTGGCACCCTGGGCAGAGCAGCCCCCCAAGCCCTGGGGTGCAGAGCAGCCCCCCAGAGGATGGGCTGCAGTGCTGGTGCCCACACATCCCACCCTGCCCAACAAAAGAGCTACTGCAGGCACTGAAGGCACCAGATTAGGTTTCCCCTCTTGTCACCTTTTCCTGCCAAGCCTTGGGGCTTCACAAACACTGCCCACTTGCTACACACAAGTCCCTGTGCCCCTCCACTGTGTGCCTAAGGCATGCTAAAGGAAACTTCAGCCAGGCCCAGCCCATGGTTTTTAACTAACTAGCTATGTTTCTGATTGCCAGGTGCTAAAATGGCATCCAGGCTTTGCTTCACTGAGACAAGAACTTGCCTCTTTCATGGGTTAATTGATTTCTTCGCACATAGAGCATCCTCATTCAGAACTTAAAGGAGGCTGTGCTTTACTGGTGTGTTTTGAATGAAACCCAGCTGGAGCACATCAGACTTACTAGTACTGAAAGTGAAATCCAATCCCCCATTTAAAACATATTATCTGTACTTTATATAAAGGCCTCTACCAGCTGAACACAAGTCATACACTACTCCAGTTTGTCCAGCCTAATTGTTATGCTGTTGTCATACTTGTCACAATGAGATCTGATAGCTTTGTTTCTCAGATTGCTTTCAAATACCAACATGTTACTAAATTCTCCATCTTCACATACCCCAGCTACAAAATCACCAGAAAGATTTTGCCTAGGAAAACAAGATATAATAGTTGATATGCAAAAAGGGTAACATAAGCTAAAAAATAACTTTTTTTCCATACAGGTTCATTAGTGTTGTCCTCAAAAACATGCTTATAGAGATTTAATGGAAAGAAATGGAGATTTCTTTACAAGTGAATGAAAATGAGTTGGTCTTTTCTACCTATTTTAATGCAGCCAATATTTCATGCATAAGAGTTAGATTAAAACCAACAAGGGATGCCAAATAATACATCCTCCATAACTGCCAGGTGAAGCAGACAGCATACAGAGCTGCCCAAGCTCGCTCTGCCAGACAGAGACTGGCACAGGTCTTGAGCACTTTCTCTTGGATGAGTCCAACCTGACATCTCTGAGCAAGGGGAGCATAATTAGGCCTTTTCCTCTTCCTGTACCCCAAGAGCCACAGAGAGCTAGTTTAGCAATAGTACAGAGCACCTGCTGTTAAGCCACAAGGCCCCCAAGTGGGTTTGCTGCAAGGCCCTCCCACAGTAAGACTCCAGACTGAGACTGGTGCCCACAACTCCGCCAGTTCACGCGAATTTGTGCAAACTCACTGAGCTCTGATGACTTCCTGGAAAGCTGTTCCTGTATTATGTGCTGCTTGGTGAGAAGGCCGACCAACTTTAGAAGGACAATTCAGTGGAATTAAGCAGAGCTTTATTTTGTGCATTCTCTGCATTCGTGATGCCATGCTAATGAGGATGGCTAAAAGCTTGAGAGGTCACAATGATTTGGGGGGGAGCTGCAATACACAGGATTTTTGTGATCCCTGCCCAAAATCCAGTCAGTTTTTCTATATATAAATACACAGTATAATGCAATAAGCTGGGGCTCACTGCAGCCTCTGAGAATGTAATGGTCCTGGAGAATGCTTCATGAGATTGGAGCCTGTAGATTGCAATCAGGCTCTGCACTGCTCCCTATTCCCACTGGCAAGAGACAAACTGGTATTTTATGACTCCAGAAAATTTCCAAACCTTTGGGCTGAAAGCCTGCTTAGAGGAAGGAAACTTTGTCATGTAAATGGTTTACCTGATTTTCTGAGAGCCCTTTGTGTTCGTGAATTTTCTCAGGAGTGCAGAGGATTTTCAAAACCAGTGCATCAATGAAACTTTTTGTATCGGGGGGGCCACTATAGCTTGGACCAACAGGGTGCTGCATCTGTGGACCACAACACAGCTCCTGAAATCCACAGGAACATGAGTGAAAAAGAACTTAGACTTGACCTCTACCCACTGACACTAAATATAACCTCCTGGTAAACATTAAAATTGCAAGGGCTTTGTGGCTGGTGGTCATGTTGAACTCCAGGACACCCAGTGAGAGTGTAGGGTGGAAAGCGTAAACTTGGAGGAGAACTTTGAAAGCTGGTGGAGATAACAGTAAAGATTTTGTTGACAAATGTTTTCTGCCTGGTTCAAAGGTTTGCAGCTTAATAAAGATGCAGTATTCATAAGGCTGAGACAGGTTAGCTGCTAGAGTACCAAAGAAGTGCACAAGAAACCATGGATTGCTCCAGCACCTTTTGTCCTAATAGAGGACTTAATTCTAAAACACTCTACTCTGAGTAAAGGACAAAAGGCAGATGCTGCTTCCTTGGCTTTTCCATCTTGTTTCTTCTGCTTTAAAGAAGATAATTACAGTCCTCTGCACTATGGTTTTTGCTTTAGATAACTGAGCACTGGAATCTAGCTCTAACTATCAGAAGGATTGCACACTGGGCACCAAATAGCTGGACAATGCTACTAGTTCTCAGTCCTTATCAACATGGGCTGGATTTGACCCAATAGTATTTGGAAGGCTCTGATTCTCTTCACCACACCACGAGCTCAAGGATCTAGTCTATCTCTCAGCCAAGCATGAAGAACAAAGCTCTTACTTTCTGAGCACAGTAGCAGACAAGGACAAGCAAGTTTCTACAGCAGGTCACAAACTGCTGTTTGAGTATCTCTTGCATGACCATCAGTATCTTCCAGCCTGCAGTGCTGTCCTGAGTCTTCAGTTCACCCCTAAATACCGGCTCGTCTAGTCATACAGCAATGGCAGAAGTTGCACTCCACAGGAGAAGGTTTTGACTGTTTCTTAGTAAATAGGTTCTGGAGTTATTTGGGTAGGTGTTTAAAGCACTTTGCCTGTGTCCCTGGAGTCCTTCCAGCACTGCTGGGTGAGGCAGCCACCCATCACCCTACCCATCTGACAGATGGGCAGACTGATTCATTACTGAGCTAGTTTGGGATCACTGCAAAGCACAGGAGACCCAAACCCCTTGTTCTAAATCAGTAAAACCTATTATGTGTTTTATGAAAACAAACATTTGCTAGTCCTGAAGTGATCACTTGTTCTACCAGCTCTTAATTCTTAGTGTCTTACAAGCCTGTTGCAATTTCTTTTAAAGATAGAAAAAAATGAAAAAACACCTTAGGAAACATTCTGAAAGGAGAGTAATAGGCATTTAAGCCTGTTTAAAATTCAATCCAAACAGAGACCGACCTGTTGGCAGTGAGGAGGGAAACTTGGCAGCTTTGCTTAAAGCTTCCCACACAGACACTGGAGACGAAACAAAACAAAGAAGCTGCAGTCCCCGAGGGTCCTGCCACTCCCTGGGCAGAAACAGTCCCTTCCCTGCTTTTCCTCCAGCCCTCAGACACACACACACACGCTTCTCTTCTCCCAGTGCCATCAGCTACAGCAATAGCCAACGGAGCCCTACAGGCCTGGAAAAAATACAGCAGGTGAAGAGTTAAAAAGAAAAAAAAAAGAAAAAAAAAAGGAAGCGAAAGCAGCCGAAGCGCTTGGAGGGAAGCCAGTGTCCCGGGATGACCCCGCTGTGCCGGCGGCCGGAGCGCTCCCTCCCTCCCTTCTCTCCCTCCGTCCGTCCGTCCCGTCGGGGCAGAGCTCCCCGCCCCGCTCCGCCGCCCGGCGAGCACGGGGCGCTGGACATTTATTTATCTGCGCTCTCAGGGACAATGGCAAACGCCAGCCGGACGGACGCAGAAGAGCCCAAAATTACTGGCCAAGTGGAAACCCCTTCTCCGCACAGCTCCCGATGCGGCGGAAAGCGGCTCCGCAGGGCAAAGCAGGACAGGCTGCCGGGGGTGCCAGGAACATGCTGTTCCGCTGGCTCGGGGCCACGGGGGATTGTCCACCCATATGCTCAGACGGGATGGGGCTTTTTTCTCTCCCCCAGAGAGCAAAACATACCCTGGAATTAGAGTGGCTCTTGCTTTATCGCAGGAAGGCAACAGGAGAATCTGAGGGGACACCGAAGGTTCGGCCAGGTGGGTGAGGTGGGCACCTCTGAGCTAAGACTGTTCAGGAGCTGTTAAGTCATGTTTAGTTCTCGGGATCTCTTTCTCACTGCTCTTTACAAGACAACTGCCCATTCACCCCAGTAAACCACCCTGCCGCCTGCAGTTAGGCAGTGGCACAGCTGGCACAAGCCCCTTCGGGTCCCTGTGGTGCCGCGACACCCGAGCCACGGCTGGTGCCTCCAGCAGACACGAGTGCGCCCGGTTTGGGGTGTCCCCTGGCTAGACAGCAGGCAGAGGCAGGAGGTGTGGCAGGTCCTGGGGCCTCGCTCAAGATGGCCCTCCTAATACTTTCACTGCAACTTCGGCAGAGCCCGCAAGACTCCCACTTTTTCTACGGGCGTGTCTCATAAATTCCAACAGCAACAAAAAAGCGGCCAGGTAAGTCTTCAGCAAGAAGTAAGCACTGAACACTGAGGAGCACAAGCCAGCGGTTGGATTCCAATGTTTCCTGTTTTACCCAGCTGCCAAGAGCCTTTTGGAGACTGCCCCTGTCCCCCTCTCTCCTCACTTATGGTGTCTCCTTGTGCCTCGTGTTCTTGGTCTGCCTATCTGCTTTCTCTAGCTTTCACAAAGTGTCTGCTAAAGAAAGAAACAGACACACAGCCATTTGGGTGCCTCTAGAACATTTAATTTTAAAATAGCAAGAGTACTGATGCTTGCATGGGAAGGGATAAGAAGCTGGTATAGTGAGAGGAGCATGGGGTAGGAAAAACAGGGAGGTAAGAAGTACTGGAAAGGGAAGTACGAGACACACAGGACAAGAAGGCTAGCAGCTAAAAATTACAGCTTGGTATAATCCACACAGATGACCCATTCCCTGTGACATTAATAAAACGAGGCAACATTAGCTTCGAATCTATGCCCAGTAAGGGTTTACTCCCAGAGGGGGTTTTGTTTTGTTTCATTGTTTGGCTTTCCCGAGCTTGAGTTCCGAGAGGTGAAACCATAACAGTGGCCAAATACAAGTTTGTTTGGTTTTGGTTTTCATTTTAATTACCAAGCTGTAACAAATAAATGTCTGGCTGGATTGTAACTAACCTGTGTGGGTCCTTAGATGAGCTTTAAGATGGGAAGATTTGCCATAAACTTTTTCACACCCCACATAGTGGCATTTGTGCTTTTTCTGGGGTGATCCAGGGTCAGTCCAGCTTCTTATGCGTTTGTTCTTTTGTCTGGGGCTTGGTTCAGGAACTGCAGCCGGGCTAGTAGGTGTGGCTGCTCTTTCTCCTCCATGCTTACCAGCCGAAGACACACTTTCTTCCCCAAACTCCTCAGGAGCAATAGAAATGTGTATTTGTTCTGTAATATCAAGGGTCTCCGTTTTTTCCGTCCTCAGAGCAGGTGAGTTTGGGACGTGCTGGTTCAGGTCTGCTAAAATGCTGGCTACCACAAGTAACGATGATCCATTGTCTTTCCCCGTTTCTCTGATTTCCTGCTTATCTTCTCCATTGGATGAAGGAAATATTGCTTCATCAGGCTGGGGATCAGGCTCCCCTCTGGCATTATGAATAACAGCACGACTTGACATGGAAACAAGGCACTCTGCTGCAAAATGATCCACATACGCTGCTGCTGCCATTTTTCATAAGTTTAAAAAGAAATCCAAACAGACGAGGACCAAAAAAAAAACAAAAAACCACCAACAAACCCAAAAAACCAACAACCCAACACAAAACTGCTCTTTCCCTTTTTCAAAAAAGATCGCGCGAGCAGACTTTTCCCTCTCTTATTTCTTAGGACGTCTTTGCAGGAGTCGAGGCTGATCTCGCAGCCATCAAACCCGCAGCGTTCGTGACGGTCACACCCAGCCCGTCCCTCCCCCGGAGCGCGCTGCAGGCGAGGCGGGGCGCGCCCGGTGCCGCCGCCGGCGGTGCCGGTGCCGGTGTCAGCGCTGTCGGTGGTGCCGGTGCCGGTGGTGCCGGCGGTGTCAGTGTCGGTGCCGGCGCTGTCACTGCCGGTGGTGTCAGCGGTACCGGTGCTGTCGGTGGTGTCCGTGCCGGCGGTGCCGCTGTTGGTGGCGGTGCCGGTGCCGGTGTCAGTGCTGTCAGTGCTGTCAGTGGTGCCGGTGGTGCCGGTGCTGTCGGTGCTGTCGGTGCTGTCGCTGTCGCCGCTCTCGGTGCCGCCGTGCCCGCGCTCGCCTCGCGCGCCCCCAGCTGTGCGCCCGCCCGGGGGGGCGTGGCC
>JAWWMP010000018.1:15943848-15969394 GCA_035047865.1 Dendrocincla tyrannina | reverse complement strand
CCTGCCCCCGCCCTCTGAAGGATGTGGCCATTCCCCCCCACCCTCGCTGCAGCCGCGGTGCCAGGGTCGGTGCCAGACCCTGATAAAGAGCCCGGAACACGCCGCGGACTTGGCAGTGGTACCGTGCCAGGAAGGAGCGCCTCCGCACATGGAGCTCCTGTGTGCATCCTGATGGGCTGAGACAGGTTTAACGCACTGCCAGGGAACACACTTCGCATCGCACTCCAAAACCCTAGCGCTCGGCAGCCTCTGGATTATTGAAAAGTACAAATGGAAATAACTTGGGGTTCGTTGCTCTTCTCAGCTTGCAAAAGGTACAGCGCGGCCAGTTTATTGAGATTAACGCCTGAATCAACAAGAGTTGTGCGTATGATGGACTTGCCAAGGCAAAGTAAAGAAATGCACCTGAATGGAGATCTGAAGGCACTCTGTGGTGGCTCTTACCTTTGCTGGAACACGTTTCTTCACACTCCTTCCGATGAAATTCATGTCCATAGCACAGAAGAGCCTTTTTCCTGAGACAGAGGTGGTCAGAAAGAGGAGGGCTGCTTTGGAGCCTTTCTGGAGGGAAAGTTTTGGAGTTTGGGGGATGTGAGAGGAAGTGAACATCTCTTGCAGAAACTCAAAATAGTTTCGGTGTTAGGTTGAGCAAAAAGTTTGTTTCATACACGAAAAACACCATACTCAGGAGCAGTATCTGCTTATGCTGCATTTTGTGAAAACCCGGGGGTGTGTGCCATGAGCAGTGCCCCTTGAGCCCCCGGGCGTCCCCTGCTTGTCACAGTGTCCTGTGTGCCCAGTGTATGCCCTGTGTGCTCTGTGTGTGCCCAGTGTGTGCTCTGTGTGTACTCTGTGTGTGTTCTGTGTGTGCTCTGTATGCTGTGTGTGTGCCCTGTGTGTGCCCTGTGTGCTCAGTGTGTGCTCAGTGTGTGCCCAGTGTGTGTGCTCTGTGTGAGCTGTGTGTGCCCCGTGTGTGTGCCCTGTGTGCTCTGTGTGCTCAGTGTATGCTCTGTGTGTGCTCTGTATGCTTTGTGTGTGTTCCGTGTGCGTGCCCTGTGTGCTCTGTGTGCTCAGTGTGCGCTCTGTGTGTGCTCTGTGTGTGCCCTGTGTGCTCTGTGTGCTCAGTGTGCGCTCTGTGTGTGCTCTGTGTATGCTCTGTGTGTGCTCTGTGTGTGTTCCGTGTGTGCTCTGTGTGCTCTGTGTGTGCTCTGTGTGTGCCCTGTGTGTGCTCTGTGTGCTGTGTGTGCCCTGTGTGTACCCAGAGTGTGCTCTGTGCTGTGTTTGCCCTGTGTGTGCCCCCTGTGCGTGCTCTGTGTATGCTCTGTGTGTGCTCTGTGTGTGTTCCGTGTGTGCTCTGTGTGCTCTGTGTATGCTCTGTGTGTGCCCTGTGTGTGCTCTGTGTGTGTTCCGTGTGTGCTCTGTGTGTGCCCTGTGTGTGCTCAGTGTGCCCTGTGTGTGCCGTGTGTGTGCCCTGTGTGTGCTCAGTGTGCCCTGTGTGTGCCCTGTGTGTGCTCTGTGTGTGTGCCCTGTGTGCTCTGTGTGTGTGCTCTGTGTGTGCTCTGTGTGTGTTCCGTGTGTGCCCTGTGTGTGCTCTGTGTGTGCTCTGTGTGTGCTCCGTGTGTGCCCTGTGTGTGCTCTGTGTGTGTTCCGTGTGTGCCCTGTGTGTGCTCTGTGTGTGTGCCCTGTGTGTGCTCTGTGTGTGTGCTCTGTGTGTGTGCCCTGTGTGTGTTCCGTGTGTGCTCTGTGTGCTCCGTGTGTGCTCTGTGTGTGCCCCGTGTGTGTGCCGTGTGTGTGCTGTGTGTGTGTGCCCCGTGTGTTCCCAGGAACGGCAGGCACAGCCCGCACAGCAGGATGTGGTGTAATGCCGATTCGAGCCCGAGCCTTTGAAGCAGACCTGCCGTGCCGCACCATTTGTTCTGCTGAGCGTCTCTACAGGAAATGTTTACGTGTGTCCAAATAAAAAGGTTGAGTTTGGGACCTACATATCTGGTCGCAGATGAAAAAGGAATTCTGGGGGAAATATCTAGGAAATTTTAGACGAGTGGAAGCTCAGCCTCGTCCCTGAGGGAGAATTGCTTAGGCAGACCTTGCAGGCGGCTCTTCAGCAGCAGACTGGGAGAAGGAACCTGCAGCTCTGCCGTCGGAGCAGGAACGTGTGCCATTTCCATTGGCGTGAGGAAAGCAGTGTTCGGGCACCAGTTCTCACTCCGGCATCAAGGCCAGCTGTCACAAGGTGCACGGGAAAGGGGAGCGCTGCCCGCCGCCGCCCAGCGCTGATGCTGCCCCCGAGCCCCCCTCCCACCGCCTGTTCTCGGCGCCCTCGGCCCGCCGCGGCCTGGCCCGGCCGTGCCGCTGTCAGGCTGTGTAGCAGAGGCTGCTCGGGGGCCGGAGGGCCGGCTCCATCCCGGGGGAGCCGCTGGAGGAGCCGCTGGAGGAGCCGTCGGGAATTCGCTCCGTCCGCGCGTCCCGCCGGCCGCGGGGACACTGCGGGAGAGACGGGACCTCCGATTGGCTGCGCCCGCGCCTCGCGGAGACGGCCGGCCAATCGGGAAGGCTCTTACATGCGGCGCGGGCGGGGGCGGAGCCGGGCAGGGAGGGATGAGCCGGGCAGGGAGGGATGGATGTACCGGGCAGGGAGGGATGTACCGGGCAGGGAGGGATGTACCGAGCAGAGAGGGATGTACCGGGCAGGGAGGGATGGATGTACCGGGCAGGGAGGGATGTACCGGGCAGGGCGGGATGTACCGGGCAGGGAGGGATGGATGTACCGGGCAGGGAGGGATGGATGTACCGGGCAGGGCGGGATGTACCGGGCAGGGCGGGATGTACCGGGCAGGGAGGGATGGATGTACCGGGCAGGGCGGGATGTACCGGGCAGGGCGGGATGTACCGGGCAGGGAGGGATGGATGTACCGGGCAGGGAGGGATGAGCCGGGCAGGGAGGGATGTACCGAGTAGGGAGGGATGAGCCGGGCAGGGAGGGATGTACCGGGCAGGGAGGGATGGATGTACCGGGCAGGGAGGGATGAGCCGGGCAGGGAGGGATGGATGTACCGGGCAGGGATGAGCCGGGCAGGGAGGGATGTACCGAGTAGGGAGGGATGTACCGAGCAGTGATGGATGTACCGGGCAGGGAGGGATGTACCGGGCAGGGAGGGATGTACCGGGCAGGGAGGGATGTACCGGGCAGGGATGGTTGTGCCCGGCAGGGATGAGCCGGGCAGGGATGGATGTACCCGGCAGGGATGAGCCGGGCAGGGAAGAACCGGGCAGGGAGCTGACAGCAGGTGTCCGTGTGTCCGGGGTTACTGGGATGATGATCTGATGCCGCTCGGACAGGACACGGACCGGCTGGGTTCGGGTTCTCCGACCTCGTGTCAGGCCCGGAGGGATGGAGGCACAAGGGACTGCAGGGACAAGGACGGGCTTTCTTTTTCAAAGAACCTGTTGAGTTAAAGCCCTGCCCTGATAGCAGCTGCTGCTTTTCGTGTAAAACCAATGGCCGTAACGAAGTCCCCGTGGGCTGGGGAGCTCTCCAGCCCTTCTGCCCCTCTGCTGTGTCTGTGTCACAGCCTGGCTGAGGGCGGGGGGGAGGTCGGCCAGAGGGCTTGGGTTGGTGAGAACTTACTCTTTCTTTGGTTGGATAGAGCCTTTGGGTGCGACTTCTTCGTTCAGGGCAGAGCAATCTTTTGAAGGCTACTTATAACAAAGGCTTTTTTATGCCAAAGGAAAGTTAGTCATATTGGGCAGATGTATGTATAGTCCTGTTAATGTATACTCTCTTTGAAACTGGAACTATGAACGAAAATATGCCTCTGACTTTTTAGTAGCTGACTAGAAGTGAAGAATTGTATTGTCTTGCACACAATTAGCATGAAAGAGCCCCTCTCTCTTTGCACGTACAAGAACAGGGTGTAGGAAGTGTGTTTGTCGGGGCTGTAATTCCAGCTGCCCGCTGGAACCAGCTTTGGCTTTGGTGCAAATCTCAGCTGTAGCTGTGGGAACCAGCAGCAGCAAGGGCTCCCCTTTGGGAGGAATTTCAGCCATTATGTTTGATCAGCAGTGCAATACATTTTATGGAAAATCACTCGACAAAATCCTGTGCCCATTTATCAACTCTTCCTTGTAATGAGATATATTTACCTACCTGTTTGTTCTTCGTTACTTAGTGCACGTTTATTTTCTCTGAGCAAGTGGAAAAGTGCATTTCTGTAAGCACACAGTGAATCTCAAATTCTCCTTTGCCGAATATCCTACACCTGTTGACCTGTTCTCATCAAATGACCTGAATTTTGAAACTGAGATTACAAAAAAAAGGTAATAAAAATAGAACGTACCTATTTATTTTTCTTTATTTGATTACATTGGTGATGTGTTCTCACCTACAGACATTTGTCCTCAGACTGAGGAGAGGCTTTTTCCCTCTGTTATGGCACTATTTTTGCATCCACTCCAGTACTACAGCTTGGGTTTTGGCAGAAGTTTTAATATTTATTGTTTTCTTATTATATAATTTAAAGTTTTGTTTAGCTACAAATGCATAGCAGCAGAATAATTTCACACTGAATCCACCCTGTTCTGCCACTCCCAAAATAGCTCATTGTTTAAATTCCAGGAATAAGAAACTCTAAAATGCTTTGTGAAATGAAAATAGTTTTATGGGCTCTGTTAACAGGAACTTTAAACAGAACAGAACAAAGTCCTTATAAAAATGCCAGACTGATGTTTGATTTTGCATGGCCAAAATAAGTAAAGAAAAAAAAATGGAGCATAGCAACATTTTTTTATAACTGATGTAAAAATGGTTACTCCAGGTAAAAGGATGATGTAACCCAAATAATAGTGGAAGACTGCAATGTGCAAAATTGGGCACTGAAGTAAGAATTTTCTGAGTGGGAGATGTGAGGAATTTTTTTCTGAGAAGAGTTAGTTTACTATTCCCAAGAACACAGTAGGATCTAACCATGCAGTTTTATAGTAGCAGGTGTTTCATCAGCACTTTTCCTGATAAGTTTTCTCAGTAATTTCTTCTCTTTTCATACTCTTCTGCTTTAGATCCAGTGAGTGAGGGACACAAAAAATATAAACCACAGGAGTTCCATGGACTTAAGTGAAGTTACATTATTTTATATCACCTCAGGAAGCTCTTTATGGAACAGAAAAAGTCCATGTAGTCACTCCCCCTCTTTCAGTTCCTACACAGCGTCTCTGAGATGAAAAGATGTCGTTTCATTTTCATTTGTCTATGTAGATAGTTCCTTGTCCAATGAAACAAGGCAAAAAGGAAACAGAGAAAATGACGAACATCCCTGCCTGCATTCTCGTGGTACCTGAACCCACAGTCCTGTCCTTTTACAGAACCCCTCTTGACTGATGCTCTCCTGTGGTTCATCCTTAGTGGTTCTGAGGTTTGAGGGGGTCTGGAAGGAAGAGGGAATAAAAGGCAGCAGAATCATCCAGCCCCTGGCCTGTAACTCCCTCAAAGGTTAGCATACCTGACAATGTCTCTTTATTGATACCAGGTTACCAATAATGCAGAATTGGTAGAAGACAGGAAGAGAGGGAGGGAATGAACAGGGTTCTGCCACAGATGAGCCACACGCTCCACTGAATGTTTTCACAAGTCCAAGTGTCTTAATAAATGGGTTTGAGATGTTCACCCTCATCCTCAGAATTGATTTAGCTCATTTAAATTTGGACAAAGTGCTGTGTTACAGCAAGTAATTGCTTGAATTCCTACCAACATCACCAGTAAGTTTCCAGTTGTTAAAGACTTGGACTGTCAAAAAAAAACATCCCCCCACCCCAAAAAAAAAGCTATAGTGGATTATATTTGGCAATACTTTTGCAAAAGGTGGAGTTAAGGCTTGAATATGAAAAAAGTCAAGAAGCCACTTACACTTAGGAGTCAGCAGCTCTGGCACTTCAGAAACACTGCAAGAAGCTTTGGAGGGCTGAGAGAGCACCGTAAGCCACAGTGACAGCAGTGTGCTGTGCCACTGAGCCCCTGCACTGGCTGTGACAGCAATCAAAAATGCCAGAATATTGCCCAAAACCACGGCCTTGCCATCTTTCTAAACCAGCTGAACCCAGGCATGTTGGAAATTTAATGAAATTGCTTTTCAAACTTCGCCATTTGATTTTCCAGAGTAATTTGATGGCTCTGTTGGTGGAGAGAGACTTCTGAATTCTTGAGCACTGTTCCTCCTCTGTGCTATTGGAACTAATGATTGCACACAAAATGGCAGAAGGTATTACTGGCATGGCAGAGATAAATGAATAATCTCTGAAGGAAAAAAAAACCCCTCCCATTTAAGAAGTGTTTTGGTACTTTCAGAGGATGGGACACAAAAGAGACTGTTCTGTAGATGTACCATATCAGTTTGTGCTGCTGTGTGTGCTGTGGAGAGGAGAGCACAATGTAGAGGTGAACATGTTCTTGCATTAAGCAGCAATTGAAAGGTTTATTTTATTTTCAGCTGTTCATCTCTACAGTAGGAGACTGAAGTGAGCTGTATGGCAAGGTGAGGGCAGGGAAATGGAGGATCCTGACCGAGCTCCCTCCCACTGCTCTGAGGGAATTATTTACTGGGTGATGCTGTACCTGTGAAAATGCTAAAAGCTGAGAAAAGGGAGCGGAGTTGCCGTTCAGTGCTTATTCCTTTTCTGTAACAGAGCATGAAATGATTGCTTGGATGTTAGAAATGAGCATCAATGATACTGAAGGCAAACTGTATCCATTTCAATGGATTTCTGGGGAGGACTCAATGGGACTAAGCACATAATCATGGAAGCCACTGTGTGTTAAAGAAATACCTGGGAATTTTGAAGCAGCAAGACTGATTGGGGCCTGTGGAGTGGGGAGAAGGACTTGATTTGTTTTATTTGTTTCTGTATTTTCACCTTCCCTTGAGAGGAGAAACATGTGGACACAGGCTCAGGGCAACCATTGCTACTTGCATAGGGAAATGTTTTATTCCGATGCTTTTACTTTTAAATCCAGCTCCGGTTCTTCTTTTCCTCAGTAATTTTCTCAATTGTGATTGCTTGGATACCACTTATCACAGTATTCAGTTGGAAAGGTGAGATTTATTTTTTATACACCACTATTTCTTTTCCTTTTCCCTTTAATGGCCTTTCTTGGTGCTCTGTATAGGACTGGCTCTGTGGCAATTCTCGACTTGCCTCTGGCTGTTCTGGACTGGCCTGTGTAGGGTGGTGTGGGGCACGTAGAGCCCTCCAGCCTCTCCCTGTGCCCGCAGGGACTGGCACCACTGCCAGCACCAGGTGCCTCTTGGTTGCACAGTCCCTGGGAGGGTCTGTGCCTTCTGGGCACTGCCCTCCCCACCCTGGAAAGCCAAGGCAGAAGGAAAGAAGCCCTGGGGGTTTCTGCCTCAGCTGTCAGACCCTGGGTGCTCGGCAGGGCACAGGACACCCCTGCAGTTGTGTGCTCGTGGCATTATTGTTAACAGACAGTCCCAGAGAAAACCCTGATCAAGGCAATGTCATACCTGAGGCTCTAGAGGCTTCTTTCTCTGCTGTTCTTCAGCCACGAAGCAGGCAAAGGGGCCCTCTTCAACATGGCAGTGCTGTTTCTTGCCATAATGACCAGCAGGTCACCCGAAAAGGCTTCACAGTGCTCAGTGTCACTGAACACAGCAAAGGGGGCTGTTCCAGTGTGCCCATCCTCTGCAGCTGGGGCATGAGGCTGTCTTGGGCCATTTCCAGGGGCAGATGTGCCTTTCTGCTGTGGTTACACCGCTGAACTGGGGACCCACAAGTAGACATCCAGGTTTTTTGCTTTTAATTTCCTTTTTCATCTTCCTTTTACCTTATTGTCTCCTAATTTTTATAATGTTGCTGTTCATCACGTATTACAGGAGAGCAATTCAGTGAGAGCCAAGCTGCAGGTCAGTAGTCTGTAACACACTGAAAAAACTCCAAAATAAAGGAGTAATATCTGGTGGCCAGTGGTTTTGAGACACCGAATCATAACAAGTCAGCAGCTGCACCAGTAAAGGGCCTTTTAACTGTTGGAGTAAAAACTTAAGAATATTGGGAAATGTAACTTTCCTGCCATAAGAAAATCATAGAACCAATGAGATCCAGTTCTCCACCTGGTGTGTATTTGGGAGGGTCAGACAAAGAAGAAAATAACTTCTTTTAAATGCAACATCAAATTGAATAATGCTTACCAAAGAAAAGGGGGGTGCTCAGGTTAAGGTACAGCAAACAGGGGAAGGTAAACCATAAAATAACCACGTCCTCTCTTTTCATTCTCTGTAACAGGAGTCAGGTTTTGCCAGCCATGAAGCAGAAAGTGCTGAAGTGAGAAGCTGTGCATTGGGAATAATCAGTTCCACTGGATTTGGTCCACAAAATCATTACTTTGAGCTCGGTTTAACTTGTTTCAGTGTTGATTTTGGTCTTTTATGATTTACCCATTTACTATTTCTGTGTCTTAACTTATCTGTGCTTTTTGCAATGTGTGAATATTGCATGTTGTCAGTTTTACTAAGCTTCTTTTCATTCAAAAGCACAGAGAATACCAGCACATCACCAGGAAGGGCTCACATGAGTGAATTGGTCTAGCAGCGAATTCAGTAAAAGTTGCATAACGTTTATTCATGTTCATGCTTGCAAGTCAGCAATGAATCACAGGTGAAATACCACTGGAAAGAGTCACCTGAATGGTTTAGCAATATGCTATCTAAAGGGGATATTATCATGGCAGATCAGTAATATGTTAGGCCTGCTGAACTGGCCAATGCTCAAAAAGTGGCATTTTATATTTACAGAATTACTCTGAAAAGAGCTGCTGTTGAAGTGCACTGAATAATGCTTGCTGTCGGGCAGTTATAGGGATTTAGGTTTGTGTGAGGCTGCAAACTGAATTTGGAGCAGGGAGTTTTATCAATTCTTCTCCTGCCTCTGAATTGAGCCACTGCAAAGAACAAAAGACATTCTTTCAGGCAGCATAATGTGGTGGTCAAATATTGGTAGCTGTGCATCCCAGTGGAGCCTGCATGGGTAAGAAGATGGCTACTTGCCATGGCAAAACATTATTTAGAATCTGGACCTGGACATAAAGGTGGGGGTGTAATGGAGATTCAGGAGAGGTGATTATGTGATGAGGCTGATGAGAGAATTGCTTAGCAAAGTAACTGCAAATTATAACACATAAAAGCACCTCTGAATAACCTTTTTCTTTCCTTTTACAGGGAGTATAAGCATACTGCTGGTAGAGGAAATATAGCACATGGGGGAAAGAGAAATCTGTTTTGCTGCTGCTCGATTCAAAGGTCAGCTAAAGAGAGTGATAGAGAGAGATTGACTGCCACTGAACTCGACTGCTCAGAAACCTCTGATGTCAGAGAGCTGTAGTGAGGGAGCTGAGAAAGTGGCCAAGTGCACGTGGCTGGTTATTGTGTCTATATACACAAGCCTATACCTTGTGATAGGTAAAGGAAAAATATTTGGTTTTCAGCCATCTCATGGGACCTGTATATTTGTTTGCTTTCCTTAAAGATTGTCACTAAAGGAATAAACTGTTACCCCAAAACGTCCCTTTAGCTGGAAAACATTGCCCCTTCTCTAGAGTCTGACTGTAAATGCCTCTGTGAGACCCTGCCTCTGCCAAACTTGTCCCCAAGGGTAGGAGAGTCCTGGCCAGCTGGGTGGTAAAATCCAAACCCAGCAGAATTTTCAGTGTCCAGCTGAGGGAGTGCTATCCAGGTCTGGGGCAGAAGCACAGTGTTTAAGTGGGTGTCCTGTATTAAAAACCATCAACATAGCTTTCAGCTTTACTGTCCTTTGGGCAGTAAATTTGCCTTTTATTTCTGTATTTAGGAATACAGCTGCTTTTACTGCACTGAGATCACTTGACCTGCTGCACGGTCTGTCCATCTGTCCACACAGTGGAAGTCATCTCCCTGAGTTCTGAGTAAAAGAAGTCCATCTGTCTCTTGCTGATTCATTAAAGCAGAATGAGGTACCCAAGGCCGAGTTCTGCTCCCCTGGAAACCATTGCCCAGGTGCAGCTGGGGGCTGAGCTTGCTGTGAGCCAGTGCTCCCTGGCAGGCCTCAGTCAGCTGAGATGGGGTTCATTGACCCCCTGGCAGCTGTACAGTGCTGTGCCTTGGATCTGTGGACAAAGCTATGCTGGCACCACACAGATGTTCCAGTGGTTCCAGAGCAGCCAGGCTGCCTCCCTCCCTGCCTGTGCCCTGCAGTGAGGAGATGGGGGGAGCAGGAGGCTGGGGGGGCACAGCCAGCACAGCTGCCCCCGGCTGACCCAAGGGGGGTTCCAGACTGCACAATATGCTCAGCAATGAGGCTGGGGGGGCACAGCCAGCACAGCTGCCCCCGGCTGACCCAAGGGGGGTTCCAGACTGTACATTGTGCTCAGCAAGGAGGCTGGGCTGAGTTTGCCAGGGATTGCCATTGCTTGGGAACTGGCTGGCTACTGGTGTAGCTGGTGGTAAGTGATTGCTTTGGTGCCACTTGTTGTTTTCCTTTGTTTTGCTTTGCTTCCCCCTTTCCAGTTGAACTGCCTTTACCTCAACACACAAGTTTTCTCCCTGCAGGGGCAGTGAGGGAACACCTGTTGTAAGACTTGGGTTTCTCCTGCTGTGCCCTCTCCATGAAAACCAGTCCCTTTCCCTGACCCTTTCTCCTCTGGGCAGTGTCCTGGTGCCCTGTTTTGGCTGGTCCAGCCCAAGGCTTTTGGTGACTCCTGCTCTGCTGTGGATTTTGTGGCAACAATGGGAGATTTGCCTGACTTTGTGAAACTTGATTTTCAATTTTTTTTTTCCTTTGGAACCATGGTCAATTCTTTCGCAGCCAAGAACTTTTATTGCCATTTCTGCAGAGGAGACTTAGCCAGCATATAATTCTGCTCCCTGAAACAGAGCCTGAGAAGCTAAGCCAGCCTTTCTTTCTCATCTGTGAACTTCATGGCCTTCCAGTACTGTGAACTCTGAGCTGCATTGTATCCTGTGGCTTTAGCACAGGTACTCTCTTACACACACTGTTTGTAGGATTCCTTAGGACAGCGTTTGTGAAGCAGTGGTCTGCTCTTCTTTCCTCCTCTTCTGGTTTATTGCCCATAAGAAATATCCAGACTATCAGGACAAAATCTGCATCTGGTCCATGTCTCATGTTCCCCATCCACTGTGCTGGCATCCTGCACTTCAGGACAGTGTTCTGGCATCTGTTCCTCTGTACAATAACCCTGACAGCCATGGACTGAAGTCCGAGTACCAGCCTAAAATCCACATTGTTTTGAGTGAGATAGGATGAGTTACTCCATAGCAATTCACACTCCCAAACTTAATGCACGTGGGAAGGTAATACAAACTGGAAAAGGTACTGTGGAGCCCAACCAAGCCCCTTTATTGTTGGAGGACGAGAGCTGGGATACATTTGTGTACTGGCTGAGAATCTGATCCTTGTGTTTTCAGAAATGCCCAGCATTTCTGGGCGTGTTTTGCTGACACCTTAAAAGCAAATACTTTTACCTGCCACAGTTTATGCCAGTAAATGGATTAAGTGCTAGGCACACAGTCTGGATGTTGTGTGTCACATGCAGACAGACTTCAGAGAGTTCTCTTGGGGTTTTTTTCAGGAACACTAGGTGATAATGACATGATTTAACATGACAGTATGTTCTCTCCTGAGTCGGTTCCTGATGCAGAAGATAGAACATATCTCTATAGAGGAGAAAGACAGTTGCAGAAATGTGTCATCGAACTACAAAAACAGGCTCAGTTTGTAGTGTGAAGTACAGAAATGATCCCTCATCTGACTAAGAACTGTGCAGAAACGTAGAGATATTTCCCGGAACCCCAAGCAGTGGGGCAAAGGCCATCGTGTGGCACCGGAGCAGGAGCTGCCCCAGCTGGCACTGGGGAGGGGGCCCATGATTTCCCCACCCTCCAGGATGTCCCTGCACAGCCAGAGACACGCTGGCCATTTCTGAGAGCATTGGGCACACAGACAGTCTGAAAACTGGACTCATTAATGGCATGTTGGAGAACTTGGACATCCATTTAGTAAATTCCTGGCTGTGATTTCTTCCTTTTAAACTAACAGTCATTTAGTTTCCTACCTGTAAACTCGCTCTGAAGCAGGCACATGTGCTGCACTGAGCTCTATCAGAGTAATTTCCTTTGGGAGCCCTGGAGCTGTGCCTTTCCCTGCAGTGGAAGACCTGAGTGCAGCGTGCTCAGCACTGGGGAGGCTGCAGCTGGAATATTGTACCCACTTCTGGGCCCTTCAATTCAGGAGGGACATGGAGGGGCTGGAGCGAGCCCAGGGAAGGGAAGTGGAGCTGGGAAGGGGCTGGAGCACAGGTGTGATCAGGAGTGACCCAGGGAGCTGGGGGGGCTCAGCCTGGGGAAAAGGAGGCTCAGGGGGGACCTTCTGGCTCTGCAAGTCCCAGGGAAGGGGGACAGGAGGAGAGGGAATGGCCTCGAGTTGTACCAGGGGAGGTTCAGATTGGATATTAGGAAAAATTTCTTCACTGAAAGGGTTATCAGACATTGAAACAGACTGGCCAGGGAAGTGGTTGAGTCACCATCTCTAGGGGAATTTAAAAAGTATGTAGATGTGGCATTTAGGGACCTGTTTCAATGGTGGGCTTGACAGTGCTGGTTTAAATGTTGGACTGGATGATCTTAAAAGGTCTTCTCCAATCTAAATGATCCTGTGATTCTGTGACTTGCACTCTGATCCATATCCTGCAAATATCTGAAATTACCTAACATCCTTCAGGAAAGGCTTACCATATCAGTGATTATCTCACTAGCTCAGATATAAATAGGTTTTTCCAGGATCAGAAAGGGTTTTCCCCAGTAATGGTTTTCCCTAGGAGTTATCCCAAGTTTCCAGCTCTTGTCACTCGAGCTGATCATCCCACCTTTGAGGAAGAGCATGTGCCATCTTTCTGCAAAGTAGATTTACCATAAATAGCTTCTTGGTGCAAATGGAAACGTACAGCAGAGGTGAACTCTGAAACTCCTCCCTCTCTCTCCTTAACCAGTTGGTGACATTGTTCCTCTAGTAAATCTTTAGTGTCCTTACTGTACCATCCTGTTTCTTATACAATTGAAATCAGAGGCACCTGGTCTGTAACACTTCAGACTTTGCATCAGCTATTCATGTTTTTGAATAAAAGGAAAGCAAATCTGGATCTCATTAGATGACAGAGGAACCAGTGCAGCCATCACACAAGGTTTGCTCAAGGAAAAAGGTATAAAAAAACCAGAGCCACTTCCTGGAACCTTCTTTGCATGGTCCTCCTTCATCTTAGATGGATGTTGCTGTGGGGTTTTTTGTTATGGAAGCCAGACTTACTCAATTCCATGTCTGTTTTCTACTTAGTATGTTTTCAGCTTGTTCTGAGTTCAGGTGATAAACCAAGTAATTTCACAGGTGTCCTTTGCAAACAGGTCAGTGGCTGGAGAACAGTCCCTGGCCACGCGGGTGGGAAGCGGCAGCAGCGCTTCCCCCGTTCTGAGCATCAGTTACCCCATGCTGATTACCCGAGGAAAGAGTTTCTCTTTAAATCGGCTGCCTTTGAAACTATTTGCTTGTTGTTGAGCTGCCCGTGGGAATATCACAAAACACAGTTTGCTGTTTTACATTATTCACATGATGTGCTAGGCAATTCTTGGCATGCAGGTGGTTTGCAGGCAGGTGACTGAAAATTTGCCCTTTGTTTTATTGGTTGGTTTCCCAATTCAGGCTGTAGTTCCACTCCCTGAATGTGACTGCTCTGAGCAGAGCACTGGCAGTTTGTATTTCCAGTGCACAGTTTGAATTGTTGCAGAATAATTGTGTCATCCAGAATTTACTCTGAGTAAATGTTAAAAAGAAAATAAAGGTAGACTCCAAGTTAGCTCTTCAGAGGATTTGTCATTCATCAGAATCAAATGCATTCTCAGATTCAGGAAAACAAACATGAAAGGGCTCCAATAGCACTAACTGGAATGTGTTTAGAATACAGAGACTGGTAGTTTTCCAAGTGCATTGTTTGATTTACTCTTAGCCCAGATTATTTACTTGAGTAATGAAACTGACTTTTGTTTCATGCATTCATCTCTTTTCGAAATAAAAATGTAGTGAGAAATGTAGTGTGGCTAGGTCTGCTAGGCCATGGGCTTGTGTTCTCTGCAGCTAAGTGGGTGAACGTGCTCTACAGTGGGAATATCCATTGCCTGTCCAAGAAGCGAGGTGTCCTTTTTGGTGGTTTGTGTACTGAGAAAAGGAAAAGCCCTGGTGAGGAAGAAGATGAGCTCAGTGACATGCAGCAGAGTATATAACATTTGGATTTAGGACAAAGCCTTACCTGTGACCTTCAAGTGGACAAAGAAATTAGGATGCCTGCTGGAGCTGAAAGGAATGAAAGGCTTAAGGGTGTGTATAACAGAAACCACCTTAGCTTTTGGGTGCAACCTGTAGGTCTCCTCAAGCCCTTTCTTGTCTCCCCCACGCCAAACACCTGCAGCAGAGCCCCCAGCACCTCTGCAGGTCCTGCCTGTGCCCGAGGAACACCAGCTTGTCCCTGGGTAGCACCCACCTGTAGCGTCTGGGGTGTGCTGTGCCTCACCAGGGATGCCCAGGCAGTGCAGCAGCTGCTGTGTGAGCTGTACCGCTCCCAGCAGAGGGGCTGTCCTGTCTCTCGCAGCCTCCTCACTGAGCAGAGGACGGCTTGATGTTGGAAGGAGGGCTGGGAGGGCTCTGCAGGGCAGGTGCTGCCCAACTGCCTGTGTTTGTCTCACAGCTGCCAGTGCTCTTCTGGCCAGCTGAGCACGGCAGGGTTCACGTGAACCGTGACCGTGGCCAACAACAGCCCAGAACAAGGGGCTGCTTGTCCCGCTGTGGGGACAGCAAAACGCTGGGGCAGGGCCGACTGTTCCACAGTTTGTGGTGATTTGGCACAGCACAAGTGCTGAACAAAGCACAGCGAGCGAGGGACATGATGTCATGCATTTTCCAGGAAACCTAGAGAGAAAAAGTCATAATAAATCTCTTCAGTGAGTGGGCTGTTCCTTGGGGAACTGAGTGGGCTGTACTCTGCAGCCTCCAGCAGCAAGGGAGCTGCCTTTCTGATAACAGTGCACTTATCCACAGTGCAGAACTGCCATGCTGTGTCTCTGAATAAGAGAAATATCATCATTATGGAATCACATTCAGTCACTTAGGATGCATTTGTGTCCCTCTCCCATAACTGCCTAGATCTTGCTGTAATGTGAAGGCTGATGCTTGTGCCAGAAATCTTGTGCAGGCAAGATAAGGATGCAGGTGAATTACTTGTTGCACTAATTAGTACAGTGCCATGACAGCACTTGTTTGTAAACTATAAACCTTCGTCTAATAACTGAGTTTATATTCATTCTGTGTGTTTGAATGTTGTAACATGCAGTACCTTTCAGAAATAATCCCACGCAGGCAGTTCAGGTTGGAATGGGGTGATACTAATATATGGAAATGCTCTAGTGATTATGTGGTGAAAATATCAAAGAACACCCTTGTTTGAGAGGAAGGTGTTAACGTGTGCATGAGATCGTGAGTCAGAGCACACACCCTCCAGCAGGAGCTCACCGAGCCCACAGAAGTGGAGGAGATGGCCTGTGGATCTGAAAGCAGCTGCATAAAAGTAGGGTTGGCTCCCCAGCTCACCTCTGAACAACAGATTTTCTCTGGGCTAGGGAATTTCCCAGGTGAGAAATCCTGCAGACGAGGAAGCAACAAGTGTTGTGAGCTGTGGCTTTCCCTGTGCAGGAGGGAGTGCAGGCTCAGCACCTGAGAGCTTACTAAGCAGTGGACCACGGGTGCCTGCAGAGTAAGGAAAGAGGCTGCATCCCTGACTTCTCCTTCAGTGGGAAACTAATTTTGCCAGTTGGCTGAGGTAGCCTGCATCTGGTGTTAACAAGGAAGTGAGAGGAAAAAAGCCTGTTTTTCTCCTCTTCAGTGTATCCTTTTCCACTGGGTGCTTGTCTTAACTGGGGCCCTGCTTCCCAACTCTTCTGCCTGCCACCAGTGAGGCTTTTTTATTCCTCAAGTCGGGCTTTGTTTCTTGAACCTGTGCTCCCAGCAGTGCCCCTGGTTTGGGAGGATGGCTGCATCCAGCAAGGGCTCCCTAATTGTGTCCTTAAGGTCCACCAAAATCAACAATGTCTTTCTGAAGACATTCTGAGACCTTAGATGTTCTCACACGAGCAGGGAGTAGAGCCAGCAGCTCTGCACTGCAGGGGTACAGCTCAAGTGGCAAACATCCCATGTGCACAGAGAGCACCCAGAGAACAAAAATATTTAATAAGAAAATGTGAGCCAAACAAATTCAGATAGGGAGAAAATACAAGAAGTATGTAAAAAATAACAGCAGCAGCAAAGAGTCACTTTGAGATCCTCAGTTCAGGTGCTATCCTGAGTTTGGAAAACCCTCTTCTACCCCAGATTTCTGAATTTTCCAAAGCTGTTTTCAGGAGATATATCATATCTGTTATGGACTTCGCACCACCTTTTATGACGACTGCTAGAAGGACTTTAAGTAGTGACTGACACAATTAAAACCACAAAAAGCCTTCTTAATGATTTAAGCAGTAAAACTTCACACAGTTAATTAGCGTGTTCCATGTGCTAAATAAAAATGCTTTGGCAATCAAGAGAGGGAAGGCTGTGAAAGCTTGACTGTAAATTTTGCTTAAGCAAATCCTGCAGTTTACCTTACAGGAATATTTCCTGTGCACAGTTTATCCAGTATTGGGAATAGGGACGTCCTACTGGTTTGCATTCAGTGGGAAAACTGTTACAAGAATTCCCTCACTAGCATCTTCTTCCATCTGGAATAGGCTCACAATAGGCTTTCATTAATTCTCCAATTTATTTATAGCACCCTTCTGTCATAACTCTATTTAATTTAGATCTGACAAACATTTGCAGAAGTGGCCCTTTCCAGCAAGCTGGTGCAAACCCCAGGGCTGTGGGTCAGAGACAGGAGAGGAACACTTAGCACAGCAGAGTTTTAGCATTCTGCTGCACCTGTTATATGGGTTATCAAAAAAATAACCCA
Source organism: Dendrocincla tyrannina (assembly GCA_035047865.1). Taxonomy (NCBI): domain Eukaryota; kingdom Metazoa; phylum Chordata; class Aves; order Passeriformes; family Dendrocolaptidae; genus Dendrocincla; species Dendrocincla tyrannina. Next base: position 15,952,317 of record JAWWMP010000018.1, on the reverse strand, counting down.
CCCAGACTGCCTGTTTAATTATGGGGTAAAGCTGTTGAGTAAACACTTCAATAATGTCCATCAGGAACCCATTGAACAATGCTGTGTGTCTCCTTTAATCTGCTCTGACGTGATTCGGTGTCTCAGGGGCTTTGCCAATAGAATGAGTTTACACTTCCCCTGCCCTGAGCCCTTTGTGAGCTCATTCAAGTTATACTGCTATGTAATATCTTTCAAAAGATCTGTTCTTTTTTCTTCTGCTGCATTGAGTTAACACATTTGTGCCTAATGGAAGTGACCAATTCATTCCTATCTCTTTACAGTGTTGTTCTACTTCCTAAGATGCTGGGCTTTTTTTGGCAGGTTCCAGAGCACAGAAGAGTTCCATGGGGGCTGTTGTCCCCAGGAGCCCTGGCACTCAGCTGTGCAGTGCTGCTTGTCTTTGTGTGCTGGGGGAAAGTGCCCCTGCTGCAGATGCTGCTGTTCAACCAAGCAGGAGACCCAGGGGGTTCCAGCTCCACAGGGGCTGAGCCAGAGGCTGAGACAGGAGAGCAGGCAGCAGAAAACTCGTCTCCTGAAGGGCTGGGTGTGCAGGAGCAGGGAGAAGAGGGTTCCTTTCCCCCTGAGGCGAGTGAAGAAGGTTGGTTGTGTGAGGGCTGCAGTGGAAAAGGCTTGCTGCTTTCAGAGCAGGGCTCCTGGCTGAGAGGAAGGAGAGTGCCTGGGGCTTGGCTTATCTACAGTGAGAAGTGGGGGGGAATCAGGGGCTTGGAAAGGCTGGACAAGTGGTTTTGATTTTTATTGACCTTCTGAAGTTGCCTATTAACTAATTTAGCTGGTACTTCTGTCAGTGGGGGGAAATGACCATTTCTCAGGGCAGCAGTAGAGGAAATAATTTGTTGTGCTTGTTAGCATGACACCTCCCCTCAAAGTATTTCAGGAGCCAGACAGTAAAATGTTGAAATGAATAAAGAAGTGAGTGGCAGGGGACAAAACTTGCCATCTTTAGGTAGAAGGTTGTTGCATTTCTCTGTGAAATGCTGTGCATTGCTGTGTAGTCTTGAGCTGGTCTTGGCTATGTTTGCTAGAAATTAAAATTGAATAGTGACAGCCCATTGAGCCCTTGCTCCTGCAAGAAGATGTGTTTTAATGCAGTCAGTCGAATGTGTGGCAATACCTGTGGCAGGAAATACAGATTAAAACAAATGACTGTCACTGACACGAGTAGGGAGAGGTGAGGCCACTGCACTTCTCAGTCAGAATGTGGTTCTGAATTCTTTTAATTTCTTCACAGGGTGAAGAAATGCCCCTTTAAGAGATCTCTGTCATTGTGTAAAATACGTTTAGAGTAAAATGGCTTTGGGATGTGATGTTGAAAGGAGCCAGTGGAGCTGGCAGACTGGCAGCTGCTTTACCTCCCTATCTTATGCAATTGATGCTAAAAAGTGCAATCTTACCCATTAGTTTCTATTTGTCTACACGAGGCCTCCATTCCTTGCCTTTTAGGAAGGCTGGGAGCACAAGGCCTATGTAATTGGGCCTTTTTAAAAAAAATTTTTTATATGGGCTAAAGGTTTAAGAAACATCAACGTAATTAAGTATTTACTTTCCCTTTTCCAAAGTAACTTAATCTCCTGGAACTTCCACTGAGATGAAACCTTCAAGTTGTCAGTTGTTTTCAGAAATAGATTCTATTCTAGACTAATAGAGGGTTACAAGGAATTATTTTGATTTTTACAAATTGCTTCTATGATTTGTAGACTTAAGAGAAACAATACAACCGAGAACTGTGATTCTGATCAACTTCCTACCTACAGGTTGTGGTGTATTTTGTTTCTCATGCTACAGGTGAGAATAAGTAATCCTTATCAGTGTCTGCCAAGCAGCATATGCAGGGAGAAGAGAAAGGAGGGCAAGCCATTGTGAGAGGGGCTGTCAGCCAGCCAATACAACACCTTTGTCAATGCATTGCAGGCCAGCTCATCGTGAGAGTTGTGCTTTTGTCACCCGAGAGAGGCTTCCCTGGGCGTGGGTGTGACTGGCAGGCAGGGTGGGTGAGCCTGGCAGGTTACTGTGCAGCAAAGGGACCTCAGGCTGAAGGAGCCTAGAGGAGTCAAAGGTGAATGAAGAGCTGTGAGCACATGTTAGAAAGCAAAGGTGAGAGGGAAGGGCAGGAAATGGCATGCAAAGAGAAGGATTTTGGAGAGTGTTGACTGAGTATTGCAGTATTTACAGAATATATTGTCTGTCCTTTCTCCTGTCCCCTGAGCGGACAGCAGTAGGTGGGAAATGTCACTAGAGGTAAAAAGCTAATGAGAGGTGTAAAACAAGCAAAGTAGGTTTCACATTCTTGGTTTCAAGTTCGTAATTGAATCAGATGTTCAGATGCATGACTATGACTGTGTCACACAGAATTCATTCTATCAAGTATTTGCATTCTTCTTCCCCATCTCCTCTTTCCACTCACAGAACAAATCTAGGAAATTTTGAAATCTTGTGTGAAGTCCTCTTGTGTAATGGTGCTCAGCAAGACTACAGCAACAGCATCTCAAGTAAACCCTGGGTTGTTCACGAATATTTGTGTCTAGGTTGAAGGATGCTCAGCTGGTGGAAAGAAACAGTAGGCTGACTCCAGGAACTGGAAAGTGGATTAAATTGTGCAGTGGATATCCATTACAGCCACTTGGCTGCTGGTAGAAAGCAGCTTTGGACCAGAACTTGCTCTTTCAAGGAGTGCTGACGTTATGAGCTGGATGATATAAGATGATATAAGCATTTTCCCATTACTGGAGAATAAAGTACACCCTACAGGTGCTGTGAACCCCAGCTTTAAGGTGTGTTGTTTTATAGTACCTGTACGCTCAGGGGGGTCAGACCTGAAGCTGAGGGTTTGTTTAAGGAGCCGCTGAAACCTTTGGCCAACCCCTGGCATTGTGATGCAGCAGGAATGCCCAGCTGGCAGAGCTGTGCCCGGCAGGGCAGGCAGTGGCTCTGCAGTGTGCTGTGCCAGAGGGCTGGGGGCACAGGGGGTGTCGCTGGAAAGCACACACTGCTCCAAGCAGCACCAGCAGTGCCTGGAGGAAGGCCAGTGTCTCCAGAAACAGGTGACTGAAGTAGCCAGTCACAACTGCAGTCCAGCCTGGTTGTACTCGCCAAGGCCGGTGTTCTCCCTGTGTTCACCACTCCGTGCAGTTCAGTCCAATGCCAGCATTGGAGAACTGGAGCAGGCGTGCCAGGCCCTTTGGGGTAAGTGGTATTCATGGCCTGGGGAAGGGCTGCTTTTCAGTCTCTGCCAGGGCTGATTGTTTCCCATGGATCAGCAGTGGTGCTCCCACCCTTCATCCTCACGCCAACATCGGTCCTCCAAGAGCACTGGTCGAGACATCCTCATCCCTTCTGACTCAGTGCAGTGAAACTGTACACCAAACCCATTGTCTAATTGGTTAGCCCCTCCTGCTTTCTAAAGCTGACACACTGAATAGAAGCATTTCTTTTAGCTCTGGCTTCATGCCTCATAGCAAGCATAGAATTCCTGCCATTTGCTGCAGTTTTACCCTTGGCTGAATTGGAATGTACAGCACAGGGGATTTTTCCATATTTCTTTTTCTCCCATGAGCCAGTCTCATTGTGGAGGATCATCTCCACCACTGGGTAATTTCTGCTGTGCTGAATTGTGGGAGGATGCTGGTCAGTCACACTTGTGATGCTCACATCTCACGTTTGCATGAGCTATCTGCAGTGGCAATCATTACCTCTTAATAAATCATTACCTCTTAATGAATTAACACATTGTCAGTGTGGGGCTGTTTTTAGGAGTAGAGGGGCATACGGAATGCTCTACTTGACAAACTTTATTTCCCACAAGAGAAGCTTGGTTCTTCTGTTCCAGATGCTACAACACAATGGTGGTTTTAGTGACTCTGACCCCTGAAAACTTCGGAGGGATGGCATGTTTGTGGGTCTTTTCTTGGCTAGAAGGTGCTCGAGATTTAAACTGTACAAGTATTTGGGAGGTGATTCTTCTCCACAGAGGCATAAATGAAAGAAGAGCTGCTCATCCCATGCTGTGTTTTCACTTCCTGTTCTGCTGCCAAAAGCTAGATCTGCTGGGGCATCTCAGGCTTACCATCTTATTCTGTGGCTCAAGGGAAAGAAAATCGTAACCTCTGAAGAGCCTGCGTAATACTCAGGAGGAAGTGAATTTCTGGGAGGCTTCTTTGTTACATCTGTTGTTTGTTTCCAGTTGGGAGAGTCAAGCATTAACGTTCTGAGGCCATGACACACATTGGCCCAAGTGCAGCGTTTCTACAAATCACCACCTGTGGCTCATGGATCATTCACCTGTACAGGGCAGATTGGTTCCTTTCAGGAAGCCTCACACCTAAGAGTTCTCTTCCCAAGGAGGGTAATGCTTTCGAGATTATTCACCAAATTCAAAGGGGGAAGACAAACTGAGCCCAGCCCTTGAAAAAGAATCAAGGCAAACCATGTCTCCTCCAGCATAACATCCTAATGGTAAAGGATGCTGACTAGTGGAAGACTTGGTGGTTTTCTCTGAGAAAACATTTTGAAATTCCATGATCTTCATCAGTTTGCCAAATAGATTCCAGCTGCTGTCCCTTTTGGGCCATGCATTTTTGTCTCCCAGGCTCACGAATCCAAATATTAGAGTAAGCAGTTATTTCTGCTTGGCTCTGAAGAGATCATACCCATAGTTTGAGACTTACTGGGTTAGCCTAACTTTCTAATCCAACTGACTAAATACCAGAGTGTAAAGTGGACAGCCATCACTTGGTGACTTTAAGTGTGTAGCACAAAAAGCCCTTTAGTTAGTGTGGAGGTCGCAACTGGAATGGAGAGGAGGCTGAACTAATTCCTTCTTGACAGAGTCAAGCAGCCCCCAGCGCTGGATGCAGCTTCATCCAAGAAGGGAGCTGGGCACCAGCAGGGCAGTAATTCAGCCCCTTGACACAGACAGGGGCATGAGAACCAAGACCATCTCCTTCAATAGATTTCCTCCTCTCCTTCCTTGCCCAAATTGTTCAAAAGTTATCCCTTTGCCTGGGGACAAGTTATGTTGTCCCTCGTGTCCCCATCAGCCAAGATCCTGGCTAAGCTTGCAGAGCCAAATGTGTAAACACACCTGGTAGAAAGTTTTTGGGAGACAGCACATTTAGTTTGCCAGACTACGTGGAGGGATGGAAGTGGTTACCAGACCTTTGAACTGCAAGCTTTATATAGCTCTCAGAAAGTTATTCAAATACCAGCTGGATCCTCAGGTGACTTTCAATCTTTTTATGTCAGTCCTCGGAGAGCAGTTTGGGGGGAGGATGGCAGTGGCTGCAGTAACTCTTGTTTTTCTGTTCTTGTGGTTACTCTCGGGCTTAGGCAATGTTCATTTCCCAGCATCGCTGCTCAACAGCCTTCCTTTCAGAGCTGTCAAAACACGTTTGAGGAACTGCTGCTACCGTACCCACTGCTCACACTGCTGTTATTTTAAGTTCAGTCCCTTGAGTGCTGTAGGTTAAAGAACCTGAAGAGTTTCTCTGCCAAATGTATACAAGCTCAGCTGTGTATTTACTCCTGTTCTTGGTGTCTAAGCATGAGTTGTACTCCCTTAAACACTCTGCTGCCCTGACGCATTCAGACTAAAGATTTGTAAATGAATAACTTGCACAGTTTTAAACCCAGTGAGGCTTCTTCCAGCCTTGATTTCTTTAAAAACACCCAGCTGGGGGGGGTGTGGGGGTGTGGGTAGGGTAGTGTGCCATGTCCCTGCAGAACAAAAGCATATCTTGTTCTAAGCCTTTCATGTAAGAGCTATCAGACTTGCTTGCATGAAGGCAGACTTGAAGCCAGCCTGTCTTTCAAGGGCCACCACACTCTGCACTCCACAGAAACAGTGACATGTTTGTGGCTGTCACTGTCTTCCACTACACTGGCTTTTCATTCCTTGATGATCAAATCCAAGTTTTCTCTCTCTGCATGAAGTGCTGCCTCAGTAAAACATCACTGGCAAAACCCACATTGACTTAAATGAGGCAAAGGATTTCAAGTTTTGGGTTTTTTCCAATGCCCTTCATAGCTTGTTGCAGACTGTCTCAAAGACCTCTTCCTGTATCTTTGCCTCCTGGATTCCTCATCTATTTTTAAGTCTTATGTTCTTTCCTGTGTCTATTTTAACTCTGTTGCTGTACCATTTAACCCCTGTGGGATATGGAGTTTATGGGAAAGGAACGGTGCGTCACAAAAACATACGCTGGTTAATCTTCATTCTCCTGCAAGGGTTTCATGGCACAGGCCATGCAGAAACCCTCACTAGGTATGATGCATCTGTTTGTCAGCAGCTGTAATACGAACTGATGAAGAAATAGTTAGTGGGGGTGTCGCACTGTGTCTGTCTGCCCTCTCTGCCTGTACCAATGGCTCAGCACAATACCTGGCTGGAGTTAATGCCTGTGATTCAGGCTTTGCCCACAACTCTGAAGTGCTTTCCTCATAGGACATGGACTGGTTTGGACTTGTTATGGGAATTATTTTTGCCTAGCAGTATCAGTCTGTACAGTGTCTCTGTGCACGTAGAAGTAAACAATTTTCAGGCCTTGGACCTTTTAAATATGTTTTTTGCTGCAGATTCCCTAGGCATTCCTATGAAATAAACTGCATGAACTCATGTTGCCTTCTAGTTCTCCTTGATTCACTTTGTCCCAAGTTCAAAACAAGGCTGGAGAGGTTTTTAATAAGACTTAAGTCAGACTTTGTAGGTACAAGATTGGAAACAAAAAGCTGCATGCAAAACAATCCAATTCTGTTTTAAATTTAGCAACTAGATAGCTCTCTAGTGGCTTAAGCTCTGCTGTGCACAATCCTAATGACATATCTCATCTTTGGGAGCTGGAAATCAGCATTCATGGCAAAAATGTCTGCCAAGTGTTTACAATAGCTCCTAGTGACATTCTGCTTTGCTTTGGGATTAAGTTTTGGGGCACAAGTATGAATTATACTGGTGTATGGTGTCCTACGTTGCAAACGGGGATTCCTCCCCAGGCCGTGCCTGTCTGGCCAGGCAGTGTGTTAATGCAGCAAGAGATTTGTTTGGGAGCTGTTCTGCCCAGCTGCTCCCACGAGGGTCACTGCCCCACTCCAGGTGCTGTTTGCTGCAGGTTTGTTTGGCCCATCCTCACTGCAGGCTCTGCAGCATCACTCGCTGCTTTGGTGTAGGGCAGGGAAGAGCATGGGGGAAGAGCTGTGACAGTGCTTGTCAGAACAGCCGTGAAACTGCAATTCCGGTTTTAGATGTTCCATTTCCATTTTAAATGACCTTAACACTGGAAAACTAACAGGCTGCTTTCATCCAGAATTGCAGAAGTTAAAAGTTTCAAAACTCTTGCATTCAGCAACATTCAGTTCTTACGGTGCCTCATGGACAATGTTTTCAGAATGGTCACATTTATTTCCTTAAGAAACATTTTAAAAAGCATATAATTTTGCTTATAGACATATATGGTCCATGATGTTATTTGAACCTAGGAAACATGCCACTAAAATGAATGAAGTCCCACTGAAGACAATACCTTCCCTGCCTGCCTTTCTGAGTAAGGGGGCAGTAAAGCCTGCTGTGTGGCCTTTGCCAAGTCATTCATCTCAACTATCTCAAACCTTGCCAGTCCTTTTGCACTTTTCATTTTGGATGCCAAGTTGGAGGCTGCTAAATCAAGTATAAAATTTCCACAGCTTCCAGCTGGGCCTGAGATGGTCTGTCTAGCCAGTGCTTAGCTTAGCCACAACTGCCCAGTCTAAAAGGAAAGGACATTATGGTAAATGCTGGGGGTCTCATCCCGACCTCCACAGCCTCACCTCCAACAACCTGGCAATGCCACCACTGCTACCCAAGCTGCCACGGGATCCCGTGCCACCCTGAGCACTGATCCTTGTCAGGCAGAGAGGCGTTTGAATTTGGAGTTACTGCACTACAAACTACTATTTATAGATACCAAAAACCTGGAGAACAAAGAATATTGTGTACATTCCTTTATACTATAAGGAATTAAATTCTTGTGCTAGATTTTAGTTCAATGTCAGCCCTTTCCTATCAATTTGGCAGACTCCAAACAGCTCATGTAGCTCATGTATTTCTATAAATATATACACACAGAGACACATCCGTCTTTTTCATCTTTTCTTTTTTCTCACTAAATTGTCTCAGCTTTTTCAGTTGTCTTTTTCTTTTCCAGTTGACCTCCCATTCAAAGCTTTCTTCCACTGTTCCTATTAACTTTGGTATTGTCTCATTGTTCAAAAATGTTCTCATTTTTGCCAAATTGCTGAATGCCTCTTGCCAATCATAACGCCCCCTCTCCTATCCTGTCGTTTGGAGTTCATCTTTCAGAATACTCCCTCTTACAGACACTGAACTCTGCTTCATCTTTGAGGGTACACTTGTATATTTTCCTCATAGCATAGCTAGCATAACTTGCGTGCTCCTTTTTATAC